>JAYMFT010317892.1:0-10038 GCA_038088735.1 Panulirus argus | reverse complement strand
CACGGGTGTGGGTCTGCAACACATGAGCCACGGGTGTGAGTCTGCAATATATCAGCCACGGGTGTGGGTCTGCAACACATGAGCCACGGGTGTGAGTCTGCAATATATCAGCCACGGGTGTGGGTCTGCAACATATGAGCCAGGGGCTTGAGCCAGCAGCAGGTACCCCCCACCCTCTCTGTCCCCGTACCCTCCCCTCCACTCCATCCATCCTTCACTTTTCCCACGAGAAAGTTTTAAGTGG
Organism: Panulirus argus; assembly: GCA_038088735.1. Lineage (NCBI taxonomy): Eukaryota > Metazoa > Arthropoda > Malacostraca > Decapoda > Palinuridae > Panulirus > Panulirus argus. The sequence continues at coordinate 9,794 of JAYMFT010317892.1, read as the reverse complement.
ATGTGTTTTAACTTTTTCCTCTTTCTTTTTCTTTTTCCTTTTTTCTTTACCTTTCTCACACATCACCTGAGAGGCTGTTGCATACTCCCCGGCTCACTCAGGTACGGGGAACGTTTTCCCAGGGTGTCGTAATAACTAGAGTTAATGATTACGAATCATACGCGATAGGAACTGTTTTGATTTACAGATAAGGGGCTGGTGCCTGTAGGCTGGGTTCTGGCCTGCTGTATACGGTGAGCACGACGGGCGGCAGATGGTAATGATGGAACCCCACCGGCTGGTGGTGCCGTTGCCTCCTGGGTCCCCCACCCCAGCGCTGGTGTGGAAGGCTCTCTCTCTCCCCCTTCCCTCACCCACCTCGAAGGCAATCAAGACCTGCGTCTGCGGCTACTGGGGTACAGAGCGAAGGAGAAGCTGCAGGAAGTGAACGCCAGGGAACGTGGACAGTTAACACACGAGGAAAGAACGAAGTAAATGATAGAATTATAAAGGGGCACGGCGGCCATGATGAACATTATCTGATAACACGGAATATTTGCCAGTTGAGATTTTTCTGTATGATATTAATTATATAATTTTTCCCTGTGTAGAAGGTTGCGAAAAACCAGATGTAAAAAACGTGCAAAAATTTTTTAGGTGCAAATTAAAGGAAGGCATGTTGTAAAACACTTAACATTATTATGCTTAAAGTTGTATATAATTTTGAACAGATCCAGATTGTTCTCACCATAAACGAGTACGAATTATAGAATCCGAGTTACGTATAAAGAGTTACACTCAGATGATATCTGTCATCTTTCGATACATCTCTGAATGGCGTCTAGAATTTATTGGTTGTTATAGTCAGCCATTGTAATCATTTCAGTGTATTATGTATAAGTGAATTCACGGCGAGGTCAACATCTTTTTTTTTTTCTTTATAAATAGCACCACATTTCCAGGTGCAACACACGGTAATACGCGCGCCATATTTCACAAAGTAATTAAAAGGATTAGAAAAGAGGCGAAGAGTGAGAAAACTACGTAAATTTATACATATTCGTGTGATGTATATATGAGAGTGCGTTTATATCTTTGCTCAGGGAGGCGAATTAGCTCATAGATAAACACAGACTGCGTAGAAATATTACATAACTACGTTACATACTGTAGCGCGGTTACATCACTCCATTTTATGACCAACAGCCCTGCCCGTTGGACGTGGCCGGCTTCCTGAGCGCTGTAAGTGGGTAATAGACGAAGGAAAGGGGCTCGTAAGGCAGGAGGATTAGGTTGGTAGGTGGCGCGCACTGTTTATAAGGCATAACACACAAGAGGTGAGGGAGGGTTACATGAATAGGACGTCACTGTATCTGGATGTCACCCGTTTGATTTAGTACAGGGCGTCACGGAGGGACGTCGCTTCCCTGTGGGCCAGAGCGGGCCATGGAAAATAACATCTGCTTGAGCCGGAGCGGGCCATATCCCCGGGAGGATAGCCCTGTCCTTTGGTATTGGCTGACGATAAGATATTCCAGTACCGGGGGCGCTGCCGAGGTGGCGGACGGCGCGGCGGTAGGGCAGAACGGGAGGCGCCTCTCTTGCTGCGCTATCCTCCTCTTCTCCCGGAAGAGAGAGAGGGAGGGAAGGAGGAAGAGAGCAGGAAAGGAAACAGGTTACCCTGTTGAAGGATCGTAGTGCAAACCACCTGTATACATATAAGTGTTTGGTTTCCTACTAAATCTTTTTGCAGGTGTGTTGAAGTGACAGTGGCGTACACATACTTAGGTACGCATCACAGTTTTATCAGTATTTTGGAGCTTCGACACTGAGCTCCACGCTGGGGCAGGGTAAGGTGGGTTTCTTTGGTTCCAGAAACTCCTCAGCGACGATGTACTCCTTTCTGTCCGTTGATGATCACACAGGCGGAATCTCGGAACGTTGACAGTGTGAGCAGAGAGAAAATAAATTCTTTTAATACCTTTTTTTCTTAATTCCAATGCATATTTAACATTAACTGCTTATTTTTCGTTTCAGTCTTTCTCACCACCCGTTGTGATGCGTCAGATAATGTGTGAATTTAGTGTCCCTTTTCATTTATCTTTTCATTCTTCAAATATATGAGTCGTGTCGGTCACACGGACACCCTCCATCTTTAGTCAGATTACAAAAAGAAAATCATCACAGAATAAAAAAGAACAATAAAGGAATGACTCACATTTTTTAATGTAGTTAAGGCCGGTAACGAAGGCAATGCTTCGATCTGGGGACCACGCTCCCTTAAAGTTCGTGCGTGGTAGTGTGGTCAAACACGGTGGGTCAGCCGGAGGAGAGATTGTCTTGAGATACCCCACAGATAATCCCTGCATCCAGGCCGCTAACCCCAGGTGCAGGAGGGCAGTACACCCCTGGACGGCTGCTGTCTGTGACTTAGTACCTCAGTATAGAAACAGCGTAAAATACTTTTATGACTTCATTTTATATCACACGATTCACAGAGTTTTTTTTTTTTAAAGCTACTCTAATTTTCAGTTTTCTTGTTCGCTGACATTAACAGCCGGATGAACGAAGAAATTCGTTACACTGGTGTACAGCATTGCATGGCGCGCACCTTTGGAATCAGTGCAGGGAACGTGGCAGGCCGTATGTCTGGAGATGTAGCGTAATGTATACGTCCGGTGTTCAGTATATAGTGAAAGCGAAGCTGGTTGTGGCAGACTTTGTAAATGGACGGGCGGAAGACGGGGGAGACTGTATCCAACACACCAAAGAAATGTGTAAACAGACGAAATATTTACACACTGGGCCTGACTTACGGCGCCAGTATCTCACAGGAGGGCAAGGTGGTTCGGTAAAAGGTTCGTTATTCTTTTATGATTCTGCTTTACTGTGAGCCGTAAATAAAGGGGAGAAATGGTGGACGATGGTGGAGGAAGAGGAGCAGCAGCGAAGACGAGAGGAAAGTCGAAAAATATCCCACCCTACGAATCACGAATGTGATATTGCTTGGAGGTTCTGAGGAAGGGTCAGGGGAGGCGAACTGGATGCCGTAGATAGGGCTGGGAGAGGACTGGTGAACTCTTAAGACCTCTAGGATATACAGGGAGGTACGAGGGGTACTGGGACAGCAGGTCAGTATTAGTGTATAACAGAGAAACTGGGAATATTAGTGTATACTTTGAGCCTTTTGATGAACGGGGGTTTTGCAGGATGAACTGGAAGCTACAGGAGTTGTAGAATGAACCAAAGGTACTGCAGGTTGAGCTGAAAACATTAGGCGTTGTTGGAGGAACCGTGAGTGGCTGCGCGAAGTGGAAGCTGCGGGATGAAAATTTGCGGGCCTGCAGGACGGAATGGAGGCTTCATGTTGAACTGGGAAGGTGGTTCTGGGTGTACTGGGAGTAGCTGGTGACGCATGTGGTGCCACAGGGGTTGAGGCTGTGAGTGAGTGAGGTGTAGGGTGACGAGGAATATGACAGCTGTGGAGAAGCCACGGCTGGAGGCGCCTTTACTCGTTAGGGCGTGAATGATGCCGCTCCTGTCGAGACTAGCTAGACGTATGACTGATTATGGCAGAAGCCATGGCACTCGTCATGGTGCCAGTCATGGCAATGTCCATGGTGCCAGGCATTGCATTTGCCAGGGGAAGTAAAAGAGGATGAGAGAGAGAGAGAGAGAGACAGAGAGAGAGAGACAGAGACAGAGAGAGACAGAGAGAGAGAGAGAGAAGAAAAGAAAAGAAGAGAAAAAGATAAGGGTGACAAAAAAGTAAATTGGTTAGCCAGAGGAGTGGTTGAGATTGGAGGCTGGTGGCGCTGTTGAGGGAGGGGGGGGCGAAGGGGGAAGGAGAGAGGGGGGTAGTGAGAGGCAGCCAAGCACATGGCGCTCCCCTGCTGCAGGCTTTACCCCCACCTCGTCGGGTGGAGTCCTTGTGTTTGGCTCCTGCGTGGTAGTGACGATGAACCACAACGGTCTCGTTTCTTCAGCAGGTAACCAACGACCCCAACATTACCTTAGCGACTCGACCCCGTGTTCTTCCACTTCGTTTAACAAGTCCTCTCTGTTTTCCTTGGGCCGATCTGCGTCTCGTGTTGTCACAACTGGCTGTATAAACTCGGGATTTGGAGAGGATTTCCCAGTGGTAGCAGACGCAACCTAGTTAAGTTTACTGCCACTAAAGCCCAATTTCTTGCCCAACTTCTCTGTCCAGAACCTCTCACAACTTTTCTCTTCTTTGATGACTCTGTAATTCCACTTCTCAACGCAATATACTTATGTGTGCTATCACGGTAATGGCTATTCTTTCTTGCAAACCCCTCTTGACACAGAAACGTAAATCTGGCTAAGGGCCTGGAAGTCTTTTTCAGATGGCGAAAATGTTCTTTCTGAACATTTGTTTCGATCATGCAGTGGATTGACTTGCCCTTGAATGGACTACCTTCTTACGCATCTGGGATGGTTCTAAGCTGCACATATTTACTTGACAGGAGTTCAGAGCAGTCTGGCTTTTAAAGCCCCCTATGAATGACATCAAAACTTGACCCACTTATCATACGATGCAGTGTTTGTTCTCTTTACTTTAGGGTGGGTCGTTGTGATGTCTCTCTCTTTCCCTACACCGCTAAGCTTTGGAAATCTTTACTTCCTTTAAAAGTTGTAGATTGTTTCTTCCTTATCTCTTCTTCTTTATCTTATTAACCCTTTATCATGTATCGATTAAGGCCTGGCCGTAATTAGGACACAGCGTTAGAAACAGGAGCCTTGTCAAAACAAATAGATTTAAAGTAAGTATATAGTACTGATGTTGACGTCACACCTTCCATTGAGCAAGGATATTTTTGTAATGTTGTTTTGCAGCCGGTGTATTTGTCAGCGTGGGTATCTTACGAAGGCAGAACCCACGTGTTCTGGTCTCAAGCCAACCTTGGGCTGAATATCAAACCTAAGGCCCCCAACCCAGGATGGAGAGGGAGCCACATACATAAATGATAAGGACACATCCCCGCTGGCGGGTGGAAGAGGCTGGGTCTCCACCGACGTGGTGAGAGAGACCAAAAAGTCCCACGGATGGGGCAAGAGAGACCGACCTCCCAGTGGTGGGATAGGAGAGATTGAGCAAACACTGAAGGTTGGACTGTGCCCCATAGTCCTCAGCAAGAGAATAGAACCATGGCCCACTCTCTCCCCACAACCTTGGCAGGAGAGGAGGACCATGGGCCCCCATCCTTAACAAAAGAATGGGACCATGGGCCCCCCCACAACCTAAGCAGGAGAGTGGGGACCACGGGCCCTTCCTCCCCCAGCTTCTGGCAGGAGAGGCCGGCAGCAGCTGAGGGGACAGCGGGTTGTATCAGTGTAAACACAAAGTTCGCTCCTTTCCTGATGATGACGCGAAACTTGCAGCAGCCTTGTCGCCTCCTCGTCCCGGCCCGATCTGTGTGATTGCCGCCCCTCCCACGGGGGCTCCGCCGGGGATAATGCTGTTATTCTAGGCCCGTCCGCGTGTCACTTTGTCGCTCATGCCTGCAACAGGGTAATATCTGTCGCCCGGCATGCACGTAGTTCAGGGGAAGTTACACCAGTGTGTTGTGAGACTAATGCGAGATTAATTGCGTATCGGGGTTTGACTCTCTGACCTCACGGGGACCAGTCGCGAGGTTTGCTGAGACGATCCAGGTGGATGTGAGGGGGAGAGATATATTTTGCCACATTTGCCACATCATACGGAAATATGTATGCGATTCCTTCTCTCAGTGGCTCTGTACACCACCCACACATACCCCGGATGTGGATTGGTCTCACAAGACCTTTACACACACACACACACTCACACACGGGGCTCCCTTGGTGTTGGTGGTTAGCGTGTCTGACCACGAGACACGCACGGGCCCGCCCGAGTGCGAATCATGGCAGGAGGAGGTCGTGCCCACAGCAAAACCCATCTCTTCATCCTCACCTCTGAAATTTTCATATACTTTTACCCGACCTTTCGTCCGTGATTTTAGGACGCGTCCGTCCATCCTTTCGTCAGGAAAGTTAATAATAAAACATCCGTCCTTTCGTGCGAGAATTGAGCGAGTGTTCGTCCTGTCGACCCAGAATGTAAACGACAAGCCTGTCCCTCCGTCCGTCCGAGAACTTAACACTGCAATTCAGAATTTTTGGAGGCGTCGATTTGGTGTTTGTCATGGAGGCTCTCCCGCCTGCCCTGCCCGGCAGAGTTATGGCCCAGGGGACCCTCCGGCCGGGAGATGCTCTGCACGCCTTACTCACTTTTGCTCCAGCTTTTCCTCTAGCTTTTGCTGTAGCTTTTGTTGTATAGATTTTGGAGAGCCGAAAGGATATATGTTCTGGACTCGTTTGACAGTCTTGGGGTTGGGGGGGGGGTTTGGTTTTAGCCCCCGTGTTGAATCGAAGCCATTATTTTTCTCTCGTTTCTCGCTCTGTGTGTGTGTGTGTGCGTGTGTCCAGTTGGTACTTCGAAGGTCATCCCCTTAGCGGGAAGATAGAGGTCGTGCCCTAAACGTGACGATAGCCCTTTTGGGTCAGTTCAAAGGTCAGGTGGTGTCGTGCTAATGGGTCTTAACCCTCGTGCTGAAGGGTCGCACAGTTGTGACCTTTGTTGACACCATCGCACTCCAAGGTCGTACTATCGTGCTAAAGGGTCGTAACGCCTTGTTCGAGGAATTGGTCAACAGGAGATTCAAAGATGTTGAACAGAAGGCGTGGGAGTTACTTGCACGTCTCCTGTAGCGAGTAACGGCGCTGCCGTCTAGCATCGGTACACCGACAGGCAACGAAAGGAAGTAGTGAATATCTAGAAGTAGGAGAGAATGGCAGCAGGTCTCGTCGACAGACGTCACCGTCAAGAGACGTCAGAGCTGAGAGACATCAGCGAGTCATCCGTTGCCGGAAACCAGACTCTTATACATAAAAACCATTCATCTCGCACTTCACGATGTCTCTCGGCGCATCCTTTTTTCGTGGATTTTTCGAAGTGCATTTGGTCCGGTTCTCATGGGTCTCCCTTGAGGACAGCATAAGCATGACTTGCTGCATGACTAACTACCGGTGGCTCCAAGAGTGATTTGCTGGGAACAGCCGTCCGGTGCAGAGCCGGGCGTGGAGGCACCGTATCTCGTGGTATCTGAGGATAAAAGACGAGGAATGATTTCTTCCCCACCATGGGGAGGGAGGCAGGGGAAAGTATCATAAAGAGAGCTCTCTGAATTCTAGGGGTAAGAAAGGAAGGAAGGAAGGGGGAATGGATTTTATGAGTCTCTCGAACACTGAAAAACTAGACGTGACGCAGACTCGTACCTTAGCTACGTCTGTTCCTTGTATACCAGCTGACTGTTATACTTCTTCTTGTGTCTACCCTGATGATGTGATCATTGCACGAAAGGGCACTTGGGAACTTATTGTGTTTCATTTCCCCGTAGATCAGAAGGAATATATACATATGTGTGTGTGTGTGTGTGTGTGTGTGTGTGTGTGTGTGTGTTTTGATAGCAGCTCTTCTTGTAAACGTACTCTGCTAAAATTACCGGATAACATTTTCTTTTAATTCTTTCTGAATTATTCATGTTGTCTAATATCTCTCTTTACATGGCTGGGCAGGTTGTGTAAGATACCACCAGGAGTTGTCTGGACATATCCATCTGAATCCGTCAAAAATTACCTTCGGGAGCGTGTGGTGAGGTCGCTGGAGCGCTTGGGAGTGACTACGGGTAGAGCCGGGTGGTGTGGCTAGGTAACACCCGTAGGCGGGTCTGGCCACGTCCTGAACGCCCGCATTTATATGCAAACACACACCCCAGCCTAAGCCAGTGTGTGTGTGTGTGTGTGTGTGTGTGTGTCTGCAGACCCTGGACGGGGTCCCTGGCTGGCCATGTTTCACCGGACCCGCTCGAGAGACGCGGGAGGCAAAGAGCGTGAAACATGACCTCTGCTCCTGAAGAGCACACCTCTCCCGCGGGTCACGAGACCCCTCATGCGAGGGACGAAGATGATGGTGGTGGTTGGTTGGTGCCCCCCCCCCCCGGTGTAAGGTGCCCCTCTGTCCCCAGTAGCGAGGTGCTCCGGGGGTCTGGAGAACCTTGGAGGATCTTGGGTTCTCGAACCCTGTGTTGTCAGGTTTTTAAAGGAATTCTCTGACGTAGCGGTTGTTGGGGGGGATGGAGGGGGTAGAGATATATACAGACAGATAGACAGAGGGTCGTAGACGGATGTGCAGACAGACAGACAGACACTGGGAGAGATAAGCAGCTCGACGCACAGACGGACGATGGACAGACAGACAAACGGATAGATTGACGGACAGGGAGAGATAGACGGATGGGCAGACAAAGGAAGGGAGGCGAGAGGAACGGAGGACGCAAACGACGACTGTGCCACGGCGTCTGGTTTGAGAAGGACCTGCGAGTAAATACTACGGTCTGTGATGATGATGGGCAGCTTATCTGTACACCCGCTCCCAATGTATTCAACACACACACACACACACTCAGTCAGCTTCCAGCGGCAATTGTATAAGCATTATACAGTATCCCGTGTAGGTAAATGGTGTGTTTCTAAGAACAAAGAAATACTCGTCTTTATATTCCATTTTTCCCCCTCACGTCTCAGGGATATAAAGAAGGATTTGTTTGGTATTTGCCTGTGTGTAGGTGACGGACGATCAGGTTTCCATATATTATCTCTTGCATGTTTCTGCTTATAGACGACAGCCTTATGATTATGGGAATAGACAAATGTTAACATCTGGAACTTTCTTTTTTCACTGAAGATCATCTTAAGATAGCATTTCTCTACATGTAAAGTTTCATGCTTAGAAGCATCGCAAGTAGGTGGGATTTTGCGGTGAATGAGAAATCATGAACAGATCTTTTCCTATGGATTATTACTCTCGCATTTTTGACGTGGATCATTTACCACTTTTGTGATGGCATTAACGGCATGGAAATTATCAGATGACTGTGCTGAAGGTGCGTATGTGTTGGAAATCCCATCCTGCCGCCTGGGAATCTGTTCGTGTCCTTTCCAGTCCTTGTGGGGGATATTGCTGTCAGATTCTGGGAAGAGAGTAAAGGACATTACCATTGTATGAGATGGGTGATGTAAGGCGACTGCCTGGGGTGTGTGTGTGTGTGTGTGTGTGTGTGTGTGTGTCAAATGTTTTCATATAAATACCTTTTTTGACTTCGCTGTTTTATATTCTATTACTTTTTCTACACTTGAGCTTTTGCCTCTTAACTTCCTCTGGATTTGCCCTCTCTAAGATATCGTTGAAGTTCGTTGTCACTATAGTTTGTTCTGAGGAATATCGACCTCTACGCCGAGTTCGGAAGGGAACAACGTATCTCTCCCTCTCTTTTACATTGAACTCTCTCGCTTGTCTGTCCGTGAGAACGTGGCAGAACCAAGCTCCCTCGCGCTTCCCACATTCGTCCAGCAGAAGCCAAGAATAAGATGGCCGGAGTCGAGGTGCGGCGAAGAGCTGGCAGGACATCTGGAGGAGCGGCCAGCCTCTCCTGTGGGCTGTGAAGTGGTGACAGGTCCCCCATTGCGGGGACACGTCCCGGTCTGCCCTGGCGTAACGTGCCCCGCTGGACTGTGCAGACAGACTTGGGGGACAAGACGATGAGGTGTAAGTTGGTAATCAACAGTATTATCGTGGTGCTTGCTTAAAGCGGTTACCCTTCATCTCCAAATCATCTGGGTAAGAGCATCCCACAGGGATTGCATCCCTCCTCCCCCTCCCCCAACACACACTCCACTCACAACACCTCCCTCCTACTCACACTCCACTCACA
>JAYMFT010317881.1:0-10038 GCA_038088735.1 Panulirus argus | reverse complement strand
ATATATATATATATATATATATATATATATATATATATATATATATATATATATATATATATTAACATGTTTGATCGCCGCTATCCGCGTTAGCGAGGTAACGCCAGGAAAAAGACGAAAAAAAAGACACATCCAATCACATATACATTCATACATATACAGACATAATATTCCTTCAAACATAATCCTTTTTGTTCTCCGAGACAACGTTCTCTCTTTCGACATATTCTTCATCGCTCCCAGAACCTTCGCCCCCTCCCCACCTTATGACTCACTTCCGCTTCTATGGTTTCATTCGCTGCCAAGTCCACTCCTAGATATCTAGAACACTTCACTTCCTCCAATTTTTCTCCATTCAAACTTACCTCCCAACTAACTTGTACCTGAAATCTGGTGAACCTAATAACCTTGCTGTTATTAACAATTACTCTCAACTTTTTCCTTTCACACACTTTTCCAAACTTAGTCACCAACTTCTGCAGTAACTCACTCGAATCAGGCAACAGCGTTGTATCATCGGCGAAAAACAACTGACTCATTTCCAGGCTCTCTCATCCCCAACAGACTGAATACTCGCTCTTCTCTCCAGAACTCTTGCATTTACCTCCCTAACTACCCCAATCTCTTCTTTTCCTACTCGTACACATGCCTTGCACCCTTGATAAAATCGTTTCACTACTTCCAGCAGCTTAACTTCCCATACCGTAAATTCTTAAGACCTTGGAAAAAGCATCTCTATCGGCCCTATAATATGCCTTCTCCAGATCCATAAATACCACATATAAACCCATCTGTTTTTCTAAGTATTCCTCACACACATTATTTAAAGCAAACACCTGATCCACACATCCTCTACCGCTTCTGAAACTAAACTGCTCCTCCCCAATCTTATGACCTGTACATGCCTTCATCCTCTCAATTAATGCCTTCCTATACAATTTACCAGATATACTCAGCAAACTAATGCCTCTGTAGTTTGAACACTCACCTTTATCCCCTTTTCCTATGTACAATGGCATTATACATGCATTCCGCCAATCCTCAGGCACTTAACCACGACCCATACATACAATGAATCTTCTTACCAACCAATCAACAACACAGTCACCCCCTTTCTTCATAAATTCAACTGCAGTACCATCTAATCCCGCCAACTTGCCGGATTTCATCTTCCGTAAGGCTTTCACCACCTCCTCTCTCTCCACCAAATCACTCTTCCTGACTCTCTCACTTCCCACACCATCTCGACCAATACACCCTACATCTGCCATTCTAACATCAAACACATTCAACAATCCTTCAAATACTCACCCCATCTCCTCCTCACTTCATTACTGCCTGTTATCACTTCCCCTTTTGCCACCTTCACCGATGTCCACATTTGTTTGCTGATGACACAGCGCCGGTGGTAGATTCGATGGAGTAAGAAACTGCAGGAGTTACTGTCTGAGTTTGGGAGAATGTGTGGAAGGAGGAAGAGTAACGAAATGTTAATAAAAGTAAGGTTATTACGTTTAGCACGGCAGAGTGAGAGGATTTTAAAGGTGTGAATTTGAATGGAGAAAAGTTAGAGAAAGAGAACTGTTTGAGATACCTGAAAGTGGATATGGTAGGAAATGGAACCATAGAAGCGGAAGTGAGTCATAGGATGGGGGAGGGGGCGAAGGTTCTGGAACACTGAAAAATATACGGAAAGAGAAGTCGTTATCTGAGAAGGAGAAATGGGTATGTTTGAACTTATAGTGTATGCAAGGCATGAACTGTAGATGAGGATATGGGGAGTAGGGTGGATGTGATAGAGATAAAATAGTGTGAAAGAGTAAGCAACGAAAGGCTAAAAGAGAGGTATAGTAATAAAAAGAGTGTGTTTGAGAGAGCAGAGGAGGGTATGCAGAAATTGTTTGGACATGTGGAGAAAATGAGTGAGGTAAGGTTGACATAGAGGATATATGTGTCAGAAGTGTAAGGGACAAGGAGAAGGGGAAGACAAAGTTGGAGATAGAGGGTTGGAGTGAAAAAAGGTTTTGAATGCTGAAGGGTGAAAGGCAAGCACAGGACAAAGTGAAATGGAGCAATATGGTATATAATGGGTGACGTGCTGTCAGTGGAGTGTACCAGGGCGTATGAAGAAGCCGAGAGTATCCATGGAAAAGTCTGTGGAGCCTGGTTGTGGATAGGAAGCTATGGTTTCGCTGCTTTACACATGACAGCTAGAGAAAGGATGTGTGCGGATGAAGTCTTTCTTTGTCTGTTCCTGGCGCTACCTCGCTTACGGTGGACACATATAAAACTCTTTCTACTTATATTTCCTGGGCTAATAATACACTAAAATTATTTCATCACAAAAGTCTTGTGACACTGAGCGTTGTAAGGTGCAATGTATATACGAATTATTTAACAGAATCTGCTTTATGATTCTGGATAACGTAGGTCTGTTGTTGGAGAGTTTGGCACTGGATTATTCCAGAGCTTATGAATTTAAAATGAGTGGATGAGCAACATGCAGAAGCTGGCTTATTTCAGCATTGAGTACAGATCTCTTGCCTTCTAATTAAATGTACTTTATCTGGAGCACTATAAAAACCTTTGAACTATAAGGCATCGGAGGTCTTCTTGCCTCTCAACCGTTGCTTTGTAAACCACCAGTGCTGTGAGTAATGGCACAAGATGGTGAATGGGGAAAGCCTAAATAATGGAAGGTGTTGCCTTACGTAAAACTCGTTAATGGGAATATATCTCAGTGGTGCTGGATTCAGGCAGGAAATTGTATTGCTTGCTCGTGCCTCGCGAGACCGGCTCGCCACATTGTACCCAACTTCTAAGCAGGGAAGATATTCACGATCTGGGACTAGCAAGCAAATGAAAGTTTCCAAGCATCTGCGGGGACGCTGTTAAAAAAATTATTGTTTCCTTTGTCTCCATGGAGACGAAGACTGGTGAATTTCTATCTTATAAGAGAATATAAGTGTGCTACCATGAGGCCCTACGAAGGAATTCAGACGGTAAGAGGAGATTAGTATGCTGCCAGAAGGACCGTCCAAGGAACCCAAACAGCACTGGGTCCCTTCGAGGTTGTTTTGTGATAGAGGGGGAGATATGTATCTCATAGATCAGAATGGTAAGAGCACAAAGACACTGATATTTGAAATAGAGAAATACTTTAAACTTTTCATGTAACTAAGGAGGTGCATGTGTAATGTCAGTCGTGAATCTGAAGCCAAACCTTTAACAACTCTCTTCTTAGATGTGTCTATGGTGCTGCTTTCACTCACTCTAATTTGTATATCATTCCATATATTAACAATACTGCTGGAGAAAAATGTATTTCACCTCGTTCGAGATAAGGTGTTTGCCCACGAGTTTGTAACTACCACTAGGAGTGAAATCAGACGAATCTATCCCTTTGTAGCTTGCTAGATCACGAATATAGACGTCTTTGATAATTTTTGAATACCTGTGTTTGATCACCTCTTAACCCCTCTCTTTTCTAAACTAAATAAATTTAAATCGTTTAATTGGCTTCCATAAGATTTGTTTCTCAGGCTGGGAATCAACTTGGTAGCTAGCCTCTGTACGCTCTACATTCAAGTAGGGTAACCAAAACTGAACGCATTAACCAAGCTGTGGACGCACCAGTGACTTGCAATAAGAAAGAATGATTTCCCGAAACCGAAATGCCATCCATGGCCCTACCCATAAACCCAGGAGATTTGTTTGTCCTTTTAACTGCTTCTAACTGCTTACTTGGCTTTACATCAGTAGAGATTCTTACACCCAAGTATTTTCCTCGTTTGCTTTTGGTATTCAGTATGATTCATACTGAAGCTTGACTTCTCATCTTCTTTACCGACATGAAAACCTCTGCATTTATCGATATCAAAATTCATTCGCCACCTGTGAACCCACTCCATCAGTTTGTCTATGTTAGTTTGATGCTGCAGACGTTCAGTTTGCGTTACAGATTTATTCCCTAAATTAGTATCATATGCGAATATCGATATCTTGCAATGCAGCCGAGTATTAACATGATCAATACATATGAAAAAGAGAACCGGTCCCAGGACTGATCCTTGTGGCACACCACTTGTTACTAGACGTCTAACCATTCTGAGGCTTGCCCATTAATCGCAACTCTCTGTTTATGGCCGGTTAACTAAGAAACTATATGAGAATCATACGTCAAAGCAAACGTCAGTAGGAAGCGGATATTGCTGAAAACAACAATAAAGAAAAACTAAGGAGTTTTATGGATACGGTAGAAGCAAGAGTCGTTTCCCGGTCAATTGGTCCGTTGATAACTGAGAAAAGGCGACTTGGTTCAAGAAAACGAAGATACAACAGAAGATAGTTGATACGTTCCTCAGAAGTAGTGAACCAGTGTACAAGCGGTTCCTTTAACCTTCTCTTAGCCCAGTGACACACAGTGTATTACTAAGGCTCCCGCTACCTGTCCCACACGCCACTCCCTCCCGCTCAAGCTGACGGCCGCGCGCACAATAAAATCTACTTTTAATACTCTGCAGTCGTGTCGTTTTCATATCAATACGATTACTTTTTATCCACATTTATTGTACGTTAGTTTATTTACCTTTCAGAGTATAGGAACCCATGAAATCACTTACCTTTCAGAGTACATAAACTCATGAAGTCACTTGCGTGTGTATAAAGCAAAGTGAATCGTGTTATTCATGTATTTCAGACTGCATTTGAGATTATCATTTCCCTTTATACAAATATAGTTTTTGTATCTCATTAAAAGCAAATGAAATAACATCCTGATTTATACAAGTATAAATTTTGTATCTTATAAAAAGTAAATGGAATAACTTCCTGCTTCATAAACAGAAAATGCAATAAAGTTTTTCTGTCCCTTTTGACTGTCTGTCAAGTCTGTCTGACTGACTGTCTGTACGTCTGTACTGACAGGTCCAATAAATCATGACTGTAAATCTCGCACTCACTTTAACGGTGCCCCGTTGTTTCTCCTAGTTGTGGCTGACGATGATGACGATAGGAGGAAACCTCTCCTCCACTGACGATGATGACGATGGGAGGAAGCCTCCCCTCCACTGACGATGATGACGATAGGAGGAAGCCTCCCCTCCACTGACGATGATGACGATAGGAGGAAGCCTCCCCTCCACTAACGATGATGACGATAGGAGGAAACCTCCCCTCCACTAACGATGATGACGATAGGAGGAAACCTCCCCTCCGCTAACGATGATGACGATAGGAGGAAACCTCCCCCCCACTAACGATGAGGTGACTGCTTATTTCCACTACTTATTTTCCAGTACTTACTTTTGTCCAGTACCTGGAGGAAGATGAACCCTCTAAGTTCACTATACGCCTCACTATCGTCATCCAAATGTACAGGAGGCAAGTACAAGTCATCACTATCAGAACGCCTCAGACCGTACAGGAGGGACACACAGGTCATCGCTATCACAATCAGAACACTTCAAACCGTACAAAAGAAAGGTGCAAATCATCACAATCGTTTTCAGAACGCCCCAGTGTCCGTACGGGAGGCACATGCAAGTCATCTCCATTACTATCAGAACGCCTCAAATCGTACAGGAAGCGCTAACGCACAAATCCTCACTATCAGAACCGCATCGAACCGCACATGTAGTACGCACAAGTCATCACTGTCACCATCAGAACACCTCAGACCGTACAGTTTGCACATACAGGTCATCACTATCGCTGTATGAACGCCTTTCGGACACCATGGTGACTTGTTTTGGCGGAGAAGATCGCGAAAATTTTGTACGTGAATTACGCTTCCCCCGCCTGGCCTAGACTGGCCAGAACGAGTACTTTGATCTGCCTTCTCTATTTCCACCTTTTTTTATCACGCTTTTTCCCATATACAAAACCACTCAAGCACTTGCCGCTCTTCAGACTGCACTGTCGACACAAATTAGAACCATAAGTAATAAAATAACAGCCATGGAGGCGAAAACTATCTCAGTCACACGGGAGGAAACTAGGGAGGGACAAGTCACACGGTCGGTAGCTACTAAAGACTATACACGAAAAGATGGGAAAGTTACTCCCCTAACCACGGTATAAAATGTGATGTCGAATAGCGGCGCCATCTACTGAGATATCATCGAACTTTGACGTAACTCGCAGATGCCAGATACTTCTACATACGGACAATTGCCGGATATTCATGTTACCTTATATTATCTTCTAAATGGTCATAAGACGTTGAGCGGTTGAGATTTGCGGATTACGGCAAAACTCGAGACGGTTGACAGCGAGAGGGACATTAACACTACTTAGAGCAGACTTTGAGTTACTTGTTATAGAGGACACTTGGCATTTCCTATCATGAAAGTATCCCATCGTATCGACGATACCCAAGGAGGAGGACAAACAGCAAGGTACTGTCAGTGGGCTTGAACCAAGGCATATGAAACTGTGAATGGCTGCCCGTTAAAGGGATTCGAACATGGGCCACGTTGAGTGGCAGGAAGTGACGAAAACCATTCTTTAAAAGGACGTTATAAATCCAGGCGCCATCTATCATCACGTTCCCGTTCTTTGTGAAGGGTTTAGAGTACAGCAGGAGATCAGCTACAGTTGACGAATCGCCAGGCCTTAGCCTGACACGGGCTCTTGCTTTTAGGCAACCCTTCCTTCCCTTACCCTGGTACTTGAGTTTACAGACATCATACATAGCAACACGAAGGAATTCAAAGGAATCCACACATCATCAGAGCACTAGGTCCTTTCGAGGCATTATATGATAATGGAATCTGGCTAAAAACTACTCTACAAGCCATTTATCCACGCACTTTTTTCCCCAACCTTTCAACGACACAATCACGAAATTTTCACACTCCTGAAGCCAATCGACGAATTCTAATCCATCAGCTTTTTCAGGCACGGAACGTCCGAATTCTCCTTCCCACTCGCTGGCAGAAACCATCAGGGAATATTTCCCCTAAAGACGCAAGAACTGGAGGTAATAGACTTCTTAAGCAGGAGTCCATAATCTCGAAACTTTACGTGACATGTGTCATTCGCCCCTTGGCAGAAAAGCATTTTTATTCCTCATGATAGTCGGTAGAGCGTTAGCCTTCCAGCCCAAGTTCCGACATTGGATCCCGGGCTGGAACGCGTCGCGAGAATCGATGTAGATTCCTCATGATTTATCCAAATCTAGCTCCTTTACGGTCTCACTTTACACCGTGCCAGTGGCGCTCGTGGTGCAGAGAACGATGGCAAGATGAGCCTGAGCAAACTCTGAGCAGACAAAAGCAAACGGAACACAGCACGAGACACCTATTCAGAACCAAGAGGTGAACTAGGTGACCACTGGGGAGGAGGGGAAACATCTGACAACAGGAGGAAACTGCGCCAACTTTGGATTAATGATGTGTCTATGTACAGATTAAATCCCCCATTAATCATGCTAATAACGTCATCAGCTAATTGTCCGTTCTCAGAAGATTCAAATACCAAATGTTCGGTGATGAACTGAACAACGGGTTATTACCAATCCCAGTTAGTAATTCTAACCCCTATAACATAGACTGAAGGCCTAGCCCCATTGCATGAGTACTACAAGTGGTTTTTGATTTGACATAACACGAAAGGAACATATCTAATTAGCTCATTCAGTGCACCGTGTCTGTTAACTTTACCATCTACCAAACATGAGGGAATCCAGGATGTGTTCCGGTATCCTGAAGGAGTGATATATGAGCAGCGCTCACCTCACAAGCTAGTCTGGGAGTCAGCCATCCACATCAGATATCTAAAATACTTCACTTCCTCCAATTTTTCCCCATTCAAACTCACTCCCCAACTAACTCGTCCCTCAACCCTGCTGAACCTAATAACATTGCTCTTATTCCCATTTACTCTTAACTTTCTCCTTTCACACACTTTTCCAAACTCAATCACCAACTTTTGCAGTTTCTCACTCGAATCAGCTATCAGTGCTGTATCATCCGCGAACAACAACTGAAATAGTCAAAGCTTGGTCATCCCAGCACAAAAAGAGACCGTGTCTATATAACAATGAATCCCCTGCATCTGGCTTTGGTTTTGTAAACCTAAGATGGATGTGACCTCGAGATCTTAACTTGAGACCCAAAACCTCAAAAAATATTAGATAAAGAACATTCTACATCGTAATATCTGGTAGATGTTCGCCCACATCCATCCCCTCATTTAATGAAGACTATGCTTGACTTAGGCATTAAACAGTATCTATGTACATAAGATTCTGTGACCTTAGTCTTTGCCCCAGGTTCTCGAGAACTATGTCTGGTGTAGAACTTAGTGTTTAGTATCTATGGATCAAGTCTGGTCCACAGCCAACCATCAGGTCATGAGACATCGTGTCCAGAAGCTGGGGAGGGAAGGTCTCCCTCCGGGGTGGCAGACCACCTGTGTGGCAGGGAACCTCTAGGGTTACAAACGGTGACGAGCGTTTACACGAGTGTTGGTAACACTTAGTGGGTAGCACATGAGCACCCAAGTCAAGTATGTCTGTTTTTCTGTTCTCATTGCAGAGCCAAGTCACTGGCTGAAGAAAGACAATGGGGCCTTACCCACGGCAACTCAGAAGCCACATAACTTTCAGCTGCCACTGGAGAGAATGGCTCGCCGGCCATGATCAAAACAGAGAATTTATGTAAGACTTTGGCAGCGCTGCTCCGGCACAGCAGGGAGACAGTGCAGCCAACTCAGGCGCTACACCCTGGACACTGCTGGTCTTTGAAAGGTGTTGCCTTCACAGAACGATAATGATGGTACCGTAAGAATGATATCTCTGATCTCCTTGAGCACGACCCTGTTGGGAGACGGTACGACCCTTGGAAATGATGACCTGGCTTTTCACCTGACTCATAAGTGTCGGTCAACATCTAGGCCATCACACCCAAGGGTTGCGTTTCGCGATCAAAAGTGCTTTGGTTATGCTCAGGATCGTACCATCGTGATCGAGGGTCGTATCATGTTCTTCAAAGGTCATGTCGTCGTGATCAAAGGTCGTACCTTCGTGATTAAGAGTCGTCCGCCGTGCTCAAGGGCTGTGCTGTCGTGTTTAAGGGTCCCACCGTCGTGCTCAGTGCGCTGATGTAGACAAGAATAAAACTTTTACAATGTGTCCAGAGAATTAAGTAATCACCAGTCAGCCCAGGCTAGTGAAGTTGGTGCTGCTGATAAACGTTCAAGATACAGATCCATACAGTGCTATAAACCCTGGACGGTACCTTACGTAGCCTGCTGGCTGTAGAGGACAGCATCTTAATAACTAAAACCATTCCTGGAACTTTTCTGACAACATTGCTGGTTCAAATGCACTATATTCGTGTTCACATACCTCCGCGTCTGACAGTAAAGTTCTCTAAAATGCTAGCTGCTGGTAATGTAAGCCTGTTGGGACTTGACCAGTCTAGACCCCGTTGCTTATGGATGTGAGACGAAGGTTATTCGATTACTTGTAATCGAACAGTCATTTCCCTATTCACAGGCGATCATTGCCTAGCCGTTAGCGTTCCCAACTACCACGCACAGGTCCCGGGTTCGAGTCCTTGTTGTTGGAGGGCATTATGTGTTCTATGAAAGTTCTCGTTCATATGCACTATACCGTGAAGAAAA
Source organism: Panulirus argus (assembly GCA_038088735.1). NCBI lineage: Eukaryota > Metazoa > Arthropoda > Malacostraca > Decapoda > Palinuridae > Panulirus > Panulirus argus. The sequence continues at coordinate 408 of JAYMFT010317881.1, read as the reverse complement.
AATCCACATTCACCACACTGGAAAAAAAAAATATGAACAGTTAGTACTTTCGTTTATTACATCCTCAGACAGAGTGAGAGAGGGATGGAAGTGGCGTGCATTAAATACATACATGCAAACTTGAGGCGTGGCATCATTACCTAATAAACGGGAGAGGTCAGGTGTCTACTGTCCTGACCAGACAAGGCGGGGGGCGGGGACATATACTAATCTAACCTAACCTTTATTCCCTCAAAGGTGTGTAGACAGGGTTATTCCGGGGGATACTTCTTAATAATTATTTCATTTAACAGTTTGTCACATTTAAAATGACCAAATGACATATTTACAATATGATCAAATGTGCCAGAGATCAAACATGATTCAATTACATTCCTCTCACTGAAACAATTTGATTTAGCTATAATT
>JAYMFT010317870.1:0-10038 GCA_038088735.1 Panulirus argus | reverse complement strand
AGGGATAATATATATATATATATATATATATATATATATATATATATATATATTTACAAGGAATACTAAGAACAATACGTCAAACTTCTCACACGTGGCAACCTTCACAAAACAATGAATGCATTCAGATGAAGCCAATCACCATCAGCATAGGCATGGATCAAATTCATACTCATATGAAATACTACCAGCAACCTGATAACTTAAAAGCAGAGAGCAAACTGATGTCCCTTTTTGAAGATGATGGACAACAAAACCAACAGTACCCAACTCGAGTAACAAAAAAGAAAATTCACATCTTCCACCACCACAGCTACCATACAGTGTACTGTATGAGGTAGGAAAATTAAGTAGTAGTCAGAAGGAACATTAGGTAGGAGCCTCTGCAAACACTGTGCTAGAGTGGCCCTCTGCCAGTGGCATTAAAGGCTAAGAAGCAGCACTGGAGTTCACTGATTAAGAAAAAATATTGCCATGATCAGCCCTTTGAGGAAGTTCCAGGAGGGATCAGGCATCAGAGATGTAGAAAGACAGAAATAACTGGGGATAACTGAAACATTCAAAAGAACCATATATTATAATCTCAAATTTCAAAACATAACAGATACATACAAGGAATGATTACACGTTCTTAGCAAACTCATAATCTTTTTACAACATCCATGAATCCAAAGCAGAAAATACTGGCAGAGAATGTCCCCATGTATTTTCACACTTTTCATGTGACCCTACAATTTTGGCTGAGGTTTCATGGAAGTTGCACTAGTAGGATAGTGTAGTCGCCTTTTTCTGGAACCACATGAAATATTCTTTATACATGAATATAACTCGATTATTAAGTGGCAGATCCTCGTTTATGGAAGAATATCTTCATGAAAGCACATTGATTAGAATATTTCTAGCATCCCTGTTTTAACCCATAGGGAGAAGGATGTTTCTGACGTTTCATCTGATTTCTGTTTTCATTTTTCTTCCCAACAATCAACAAAGAGTGTGGTGAATATATTTACTGAAGAGTGGAGTACATTTGTTAATGGTGAAATGAATTTAGATTTATCAAGTGTGTGGTGATGATACATTTGTTAAGGGTGAAATGATTTAAGTTTGCATTTGTTGTGGGTTGTGAAGATATGTTTGTTGAAGAAAATTTAGGTATCAGGGTGTAGTGAAGATGTCTGACAAGGGTAAAGTGTATTTAGTTTCATCGAGGGTGTCTAGGTAAAGTGAAGATAACTTTGTTGGAAGGAGACATTGTGCATTTGCTTGCAATAGATGCGAGTTTATAGTTTGTATAATTATTTCTCATTCACTGCTGTGTGAAGTAGGATTACACGACTTTTGTTTCCTAAGTTACAAGCTAGTGGATTCTTTTTAAAATTGTAACTCTACAAATAACTCAAGGTGAAAGGTTTTATTCCCATTTCCACAGCATGAATGAGTGGTTTTTCAGGCAGGAACTCCTGTTGAGACAAACTGATATGTAATTAATGAGGTTTGAAATTTGACACTCCTTCTTTATCTACTTTCTGTTCAGCAGTATGACAGTTAAAACAGACTACTAGAGCAACTCCAGAAGCGGCATCCTACCTGGCAACCAAATGTATGGACTACTTATTAGTTTGAATGTTTAAATTTAAGAGAACTCTTTGATGAAAACCACTCTTTACTGATAATACTATCACTACACAATTTATGTAAAAAAAAAAGGTAGATTGTATTGCATTAGTTTTGCATCATTCCCTGAAGAATATAGACATGTACTGATTGGCCATTATCTTCAAATGATGACATTCCCATCAGACAAAGAGTGGAAGTCAAGTTTATTCTACCTACAATTTCAAGAGGCCATTATGAAGCCTAAACATTTTTACAAGTAAAGATAAATTACATTATGAAGACCCAAAACAAATTTCAGAGCTGCAGCCTGTTCCATGGTTTTGCTCCTTTGGGACCACCTTGTATACATATATCTAAGCAGCTTAGCCCCTTACTCTATTTCAAGTCTCATATATTAGCAGAATGGCATTTATTTTTACATGGTTCAGATATAAATAGATAAAAAAAAAATAAACATATGTGTTTTGTCATGGGTTTCAAAGTTGAATGCATTGGAGAAAGTATTCACATATTGCCTGCAAATGTAGCTAAAGCTCTTCAGATAGATTCAATATCAAATCTCTCTCTCTGGTTAGTTTTTTATGTTGTGGGCCTGTGTCTGACTGTTTGTTACTTAAGCTACTTTGCTGTTGTCAAGGAAGCAATTGGGCTTAAAAAATAGTTGTGTCTGACTGTTTGTTACTTAAGCTACTTTGCTGTTGTCAAGGAAGCAATTGGGCTTAAAAAATAGTTAAGCTAAACTGACATGGTTGTATTTGTAACTAGTTTGCAAGTCTTTCAATGCTGTACTTCATGAGAACATTGATACACTGAAGTATAAAAAGGCCTGAATATGAGTAGAGGAAGCAGCTGGCAACTGCTTTCAAAGTATGAATGCTGCAGCATCATGTCCCATTGATCATTTGCACAAAATTGTAGTAAAATATTGGTACTTGGACTACATTGAAAAAGTGGGTTATGAAAATATGCTATGCTATAATTAACTGTATAACAATTTTTTTTCCTTAGTATTGTTATTTTCTTAATATGCTTAAAAAGTATAGAAAATGGCTATTATTCCCTTGAAACTTTGCTTTTGTGATAAGGACAGTGATATTTTGTAATTTACCTATTTTTCAGAACATTCCAGATAGATTCAGTGCTGAGCAGCTGATTTAGAACTTTCTCAAAGTTTCAAGTAATATAAATAGAAGCATGAATCTCGACGCTGCAAGCATCCGGCAGACACATTGTGCCAAGTCTGCGGCCAGTTTATCAAAAGGAGTGAAAAATTACTCCATGGCAGCATCTGCTAAGATGTGCAAGGCCTACAAGGCATATTTCAGCATTTGTCGAGGATCAAGATATATTCTGGGCACCTCATTTCATCTGCGAGTAGTGCAAAAAGAAACTCTGGAAGGTAAGATAGATGACTGTTGCTTATTTGAATGGCAGAATTTTGTTATAGCATTTTTTAGAATGTTTAAAATTTAACCATTTTTTAATTCCAATTTTTTTTAAATTTCACTGTCATTGAAAAAAATATGAATCTCTTGCACATTTGTCATGGGTGAAACAAATAAATTTAATATATATATTTTTTTTTCATAATAAAAATTTTATATTGTTCCTTTCCAGGATTGTACAGAGGGGAAAAGAGAGCCATGAAGTTTGCTCTCTCAAAAATTTGGCAGGAACCCACAGAGCACTTAAGCAATTGCTACTTCTGCATAGTGGACCCTCTTAAACCTTGGACTGGCAAGAATGCACCTGCTATCATGTATTCGGACCTTCCATCATCCATTGCCCTGGTGCCACCTGGCTCTTAGCTCCCGTACCCACTTCTCCGCAGAGAGAGCAGCCGTTGTCAGAACAGAGCAGCAAGTCAAAGACAATATAGATCCAGATTACATTTTCAGAGTAGAAGCTAAGGAGAGAAACCCATACTACCCCAATCAAAAAGACCTCAACGATTTGATTAGAGATCTTGGTCTCACAAAGTCCAATGCCAAGCTTTTGACGTCTAAGTTCAAGCAGTGGAACTTGTTGGATGAAAGTGTGCTACATGCAGATCAGAAGATTCATCACCTAGGTTTTCCAGCTTCTTCACCGGTCAAGATGGGCTTTGCTTCTGGCACAATGTAACCAGTCTGTTCGAGGCAATCAGAATCGCCTGTAATTCGAACGAGTGACGCCTCTTTATTGACAGCTCATCCAGGAGCCTCAAAGCCGTGCTGCTCCATAATGGGAACAAGTACCCGTCTCTTCCCTGGCTCACCTGATGCACCTCAAAGAAGAATACAACAGTGTCAAGACCTTCTAGATGCCTTGAAGTATGATGAGTACAGCTGGGAGGTCACTGGAGACTTCAAAATGGTGATATTCCTGATGGGTCTCCAAGGCAACTTTACCAAGTTTCTCTGCTATCTTTGCCTTTGGGACAGCAGGGACACTGTGGCACACTACTATTTGTGGGACAGGCCACAGCAGAACAAATTCCCTTAAGGGATGAACAACGTCAAGTGGGAGACACTGCTGCCCATAAACTTAGGCTTTATGAAACAATTTGTCACAGCTCTAGATAAGGAGTCTGCACCTTTAAATACCTTCAAGACTTCTTCCCTAAGCTGTCTGAGGCAAAAGTTAAAGCCAGTGTCTTCATCAGACCACAGATAAAGAAGATCCTGGAGGGAAACTAGTTCTACAAGAAGCTCACTAGGAAGGAGAAAGCAACTTGGTACAGCTTTATCACAGTAGTCCGGTGATGTGAAGCTGGTTGAGACTATAGTGAAGAACTACGGCAAAATGGGCTGCAGGATGTCCCTCAAAGTCCACATCCTTGACGTTCATCTTGATAAATTCAAGAACACAGGAGCGTATTTGGAATAGCAAGGCGAGTGCTTCCACCAAGATATACTGGACTTAGAGTGCTGTTACCAAGGAACATATTATGAGAACACAGTGGGAGATTATATGTGGGGTCTGACTTATGAGTGATCGAACAAGAAATATATAGAGAACATGATGGGAGATTAAATTTGGGGTCTGATTTGTGAAAGTGATTTACAGTGCAATCGTAAATCTTGAAAAACTACTCTTCAAAATCTTTTGTGATCACTTTTTTTTAACATTAATGTAATTACATGTTAATGAATATTGTTTTTCATACTTTATGTAAATAAAAATGTGCAAATTTGCCCACTGTCCTATTGGAAATAGGTAAATTTGAAAATATCACTGTCCTGGTCACAAAAGTAAAGTTTGAAGGTAATAATACCTTTTTTCTCTAATTTTTACACACAAGCAATTAGGAAATAAAACTTACTATCCCGGAACAAAAATTGTGTTACATAATGAGAAATAAAAGTATCTGAATTTCCAACAACTAAAAAAATAAACCAATAAAGATATATTTGTTGCTAACATATGTTAGGTTTTAAGAGTAACTTGTTTCGGGGATTCCGGCAATTTGTAATGTAAAGATCCTCTATCTTGCAAATAATTTATATAGAAACTTTGATAGAGCACCTTCTTAAAGGTATGAAAAATGTTTCATAATAATCCTTTCTTAAATTCTGTTGAATTCATACAGAAAGACTGACAAGCAAGCTGGTGATTATAAACTAGTGGAATTCTGCACTTTATCTGGTCATGACCTGGTGAAATCTGAATGTGTAATACTCATTTAATCACATGATTTGGAGAAAAAAAGCTGCTGCTTTACAATTTTTTTACTACCCTGAATTATGGAGAAAAAAATGGATGCCTCATCTGCAAACAGATCTGACTACAAAAATTACAAAACAAAGCATATCAGAGGCACACATATGCAGAGTCATACATTAATAGTGTCCCCAGAATGGTAGCCAATAATCAAAATTACACTACATCATGTTGGCCATCTCAAGTAAAATATTCTCATTATAACTAAGAAACTTTAAATCATTTAACTTGTGATGTCTTTATGTACAATCTTAAAAAGTATCCACTTCCTCCTTTTCTCATTAATTAGTTTCTACGTTCCTTGTCCTTGTCCTGTACTTGTCAACCTTGCCTGTACCAAGGAAGACCTGGGAAGTGAAATACTGGATGCAAAATATGGTCAAATGTGTTTTTACAGTGGTTCAATGCTGCAATGTAGTATTCAAAGATGTGCAGATCTATTTTAGCAATTGGACAAGGTATAATAAGTGTGGAGAGAGAATTATGCTGGCAGTTATCAAAACTTTCTCCTCTAAAACCTCAGTGTCACAGGAATTTTTCTGTAATTTCAGAGCAAGATATAAACCATTCTTAACAATAAGAAGTATCCAATATAGGAGGAGCTATAAACCATTCCTAAATACCCAATGGAAAATGAGATATAACACTATTAATAGTAGTAAGTATCCAATGAAGAAGGAAATATCAACGATTCTTATCAATATCCAATGTTGGAAGCTTTCTTTTCTTATTACTACTGGAAGAAAGTTTCCAAAATCAAGAAGCATTGGAAGGTATAAGACCACATTTCTTTATCTAGGATACAAATGTTTCAAAAATCCTACACTGAACTGTGGAATTCAGAATGAGAACTGTTGGTTTAATTTTACAAATAAAATGCAATCTTATTACTATATGCCAATCTCTGCCATTTGAAATCGATACTGATAATTACGAATCCACTGTCACTTCTTACCTAAAAGCCACTTCGTTATATCAAAACCATCTTTGGACATTACAAAAATGTATAACAAAACACTTTTACATCTTATGTCCACTAATTAAAAAAAAATAAAAACTATATATTCATATCTTCACCTCCCACATTTCCTTTTTTTTTTTTTCAGTTTATTCTTTTATTGTCAAAAACAGGTTACAGAGTACAGACAGTTTAACAGCAGTTTGACAAGAGGTCTGCTGTGAAGAGAGACATGCATGATACAATGATGGTCCCCCAAACCTGGGGAATCCAAATTTTCAATTTGAATTTTTTTATACTCTACACTTATTCCATGTTCCCCTTGCCATGCTCACTCTAATCTCTTCAGTCAAGTAATAAGGTATTCCCTTACATAATATCCATATGTACTTCATTAGGTACAAAAACATCTTTTGTAAGGACTTATAATCTTAACATCCTTATTTTCAGTAAAAGATCATCAGATTATTTGCAGTTTACCTTTATATACTACACATCTTTTATAATAAACAAGAAAAATGTTGGCATTTTACTCAAACTGTAATTCAACTACAGCTCCTACACAATAACCTCTGCAGTAAAACTGTTTTGTTTATTTATACAAATACATACTGTATACTGGTTTGATTGGACCATTCACCTTCCTTTAGGTTAAAGAGTATTATAAAAAGTAAGCATATAGTAAATCAAGATGCACCAAAGTTTGCTCTTAATAATGATTTTGCTGAGAGTGAAGAAGAGTTGCAGAAGATTGTAAGTGTTTTATTATGTAAGCATAGGTGACTGAAAGTAAATGCAAATAAAAGTAAAGTAAATAGTGTTTGAAATTAAGGAGAAAGGAAGTATAGATTTTATAACACCATATACAGTGAAAGAAGAAAGTGTACTAAGTTGTGCTTTGGATATGGGGGAAGGGACTGGAGGAGGTGAGAGAATTTATGTATTTAGGAGTTGCCTTGGTTAAGTTTGATGATATGGAAGGAGAGATAGCAGTACAGGACAGAAGAGTCACTGGGTCCCTTAATAGAATAATGAAGGGTAAGGTGTAAGTATGGAAGTGAAGAGTGAATTAAGGGGCAGCATAGTCCTCCCAATCCAGACCAATGCAGCTAAAACAAGGACATGGAATGTGTCACAGAGGTCAGCAATCCAGGCTGTGGAAATGAGTTATTTGAGAAGAGCATGTGGTGTGAATGATGGAATGAAGAAAGAAATGAAAGGGTGTATGAGAGATGTGGTACGGCAGGGAATGCAAAGGGAATGAACTGTAGAGTGGGTGAAATGTCATACTTTGAGGTGGTTTGGGCATGTGAAAAGAATGCAAGACTGGGAGTTTACAAGAAGAGTGTATGACTACAATTAAAGGGGTTGGTGTGAAAGGAAGACCACCTGTGACATGGGCAAATATAGTGGAAGGATACTGGGAGAGAAATGGTAAAAGAATGCATGGATTAGTGCATGCAAGGGAGGCATGTAAGGTCAGATAAATGGAGACTCTTTTGCCTCAACCACCCCTTTTGTGTGTGTGTGTGTCTGTTTGTCTGTCTGTCTGTGGGGGGGGGGGGACTGTGCCTCAGAGATATAGATAGATAAAATGATTTTGATATATTATAATCCTTGTCAATGATAAGTCATAAGCATATTTCACTTGAAATAAAGATTTACTGCAAATATACTGAATACAATTTAATGTAATCCAGAGATGGAGGAGTTACAATATACAGGAGACCTAACTATGTCATGGTACCTTGGCTCTCAGAGATATAGATAGATAAAATGACTTTGATATATTATAATCCTTGTCAATAGTAAGAGTATACAGTATACAGGCAACCTAACTATCTGTCATGGTACCTTGGCTCTCTACCAGGTGTTAAACCAATCCAAATATACGAAAATAACCTAAATACTGGAAGACAATGACATATATTATCTAAACTAATAAAAGTATTTAGTAAAACTCGTGTTTCATAAAAAAAAAAAATTTCACTACTTTAAATGAGGCAGAGTAATTTGGGTTACTTTCATTTTTGAAATTTGTTTAATAATGATAATAAAAACAATATAACATATACAGAAATCTTAACGAGGGCATAACCTATTAAACTTCAAACTGTAACACTGGGAAAAGCCAAAGTTTAAGCCTATCACTTGCATGTTATAATCCTAACTAAAAAACAGAAGAATAAGGACAAGACTTTTAGCTCTCCTTTCAAACCTGTAAATCAAAAGCTTTGGACATATGCAAGTCATGGTATGATGAATTTCAAAATATAGAATCTATTGCTACCTTGCTAAGGCAGGAAATGGTGAACAAGTACAAAAAATCTATAAACAGTAATTATGAACATTTTTATGAAGGGTTATACGTGAAAAGCTGTTATATGTAGCACATAATAACCAATGTTTAGCAACTGCCAACCTAGCAACAATAATACGTATTCCCAAAAAAGTTTATTATGGGAAAACAGGTCTAAGGAAGATTTCTTTGAGCACAAAAGGTGTAACCAATTTTTTGAACTTGTATTCATTTAGAGAATGGCCATTTTTTTTTACAATAGCTGTATTAAGCTGGTTATATTTTGATCAAGCATTACAAGATGGCTTCAATATCACTGATTGTAGCTGGCAATCAGCAAAGAAGTCTTTTGGACAAGTAACATTATACCTTGAGGTATATTGGTTCCAAAGACCAGTAGGAGAACAAAAGTAGGTTCTAAGGACCAGTGGATGATCAGAGGTTGGTTCTAAGGAAAAGTGGGAGGTCAGAAGTTAGTTATACAGACCAGGGGGGAGGCGAGAGGTTGATTCTACTGACCAGCAAAAGGAATAAAAAAAATGGCTCTTTCGACATTTGAGAGGACATGGTTCTAAAGACCGGTGAGAGGATGAAAAGCTACTGCATGGACAATGGTGTCCAGAATATTCCTGACTACACCCAAAATTTAGAAAAACTGTACTAGGGCAAACATTAGTCCAAGTGCAGGTGCCAGCACCTGTTTCAACACTGATCCCAGCATTGGGGTCAAGATTAGTGCCAACACTGCTACCCACATACATATCAACACCAGAGCCAAAACTGAAGTCCAAAACGATACCAACAATGGTGCCAACACTGGAATCCACAATGATACCAACAATGGTCTCAACCTCTATTTACCTTGCTGCCCTAAGAGTCTGTTCTTCCGGACTCCCAAACTAATCCTTGCAATAACACCTTTAACGCCGGTGACATCACCAGTGTCAACATTACTGCAACACTGGTATCAACACTAGCGCTAAAACTGGTGCCAATATTGTTGACAACACTGGTGATAACTTAGACCAGCAGAAGGCCAAAAAAGTTCATTCCTTTAATGGGTGGGAAATGGAGGCCAGTAATGGATTTTGGGTTATGATACCTCTTACCCTACATATTCCTTTAAAAGACCTAGAGTTAAGGTTAGTGAGAAAAAATTCATATCAAAGTGCAAAACTACTATAACTTTTGATATCAAGTACAATGTCAATTACATGGTTATTGAGGAACTCACAAAAAATCAGAAGTAATTTTTTTCATACTTGATTGTTGTTTCCCTCGTTAGCGAGATTGCACCAGGAAACTTAGGAAGAAAGGCCATATTTGCTCATACATAAATATATTTTTTTTTTCATTTCTTTTTTTTTTTTATAAATATTTGCCTTTTTCCCGCACTAGCGAGGTAGCATTAAGAACAGAAGACTGAGCCTTAGAGGAAAAATCCTCACTTGGCTTCTGCTCT
>JAYMFT010317859.1:0-10038 GCA_038088735.1 Panulirus argus | reverse complement strand
TGGTGTTTATGGGTTAATGCTTTTTGTCTCTAGCATAATTGCAAATGTATAGTTTTTTTTTTTTTTTTTTTTTTTTTTTTTTTTTTTTTTTAGATATGATTTTCTATCAGCATTTTTGGAAAAAAAATCACCTTTATATCCTTTTTCTGTCCAGCAGGAGAAAGTAATTAATATATGGGGTGGATGGGGGCAAGTGGGAGTGGATGTGTGCAGGTGTGTATTTGTATATGCATTTGTATGTATATATATGTGTTGGTGTGTATATGTATGTGTTGTGCCATTTGTATGTATTTATATGTGTTGGTGTGTGTATGTATGTGTTGTGCTTATATGTGCATGTATGAATATATTTGTGTATATGAATGAATAGATCTTTCTTAATCCGTTTCCTGGCACTTCTTCGCTAATGTGGGGAACAGTGATCAAGTATAATAAATAAATAAATAAACATGCATTCATTATGCATGTAGCGATTTTCATTTTTTCAAAGTGAATACTGTCAGTTAATTTGGCTGTTTATTAACATAAATGTATAATTTCCCCATTTTGTAGGTTACTTATATACATGTAGTATTGGTTCTTTATTATCAACCAATTTTTAGGTTATTTGTGTATGTAGTATCATATATAACCTTTTGTTTTTGTGTGTGTGTCTGTGTTGAAGGCTTCATTAATCAACAAAAGTCCACATCAAGGCCAGGCCCATTCCCTTTGGGAACTCCCTTAAGGGGATAGCTGTGGTAAAAGTCTCCATAACTTGTGGACTCCAGTGCCGCTTCTTTGCCTTTTGTACCTCACCCTTAAGAGACCACTGGTAGAGAACAACTCTAGTGCAACTTCTTATTCCCCCTAAAATTTACTAATACTCAGAGGGACGGGTTAGTCTGGAGAATATTTGGAGGAAATGCAAGTGTTGTAGATACCTAAGAGTGGATATGGAACCAAGGAACCAGAAGTGATTCATAGGGAGGGTGAGGAGTCCAAGGTTCTAGGGGTATTGAGGAATGTGTGGAAAGAGAGGTCATCATCTGGCAGGGCAATAGTTGGGATGTTTGTAGGTATAGTAGTCCCAACATTGCTGTAGGGATTGAGGTATGGTCTGTTGATGAGAATATACAGAGAAGGGTAGGAAATGAACTGTTTTAGGACAATATGTGGTGTGAGGTGCTTTAATTGAATAAATAATAAAAGGGTAAGAGAGAGGTGTGGTAATAAGGAGAGTGTGGTTGAGAGAGCTGAAGAGGATGTGTTGCAATGGTTTGGACATATTGAGAGAATGTGTGAGGAGAGGTCGACAAATAGGATAAATGCACGAGAAGTGAGGGAAAAAGGAGATAGAAGGTTAGAGCGAAAAAGATATTGAATGTTTGGGGCCTGAACATGCAGAAGGGTGACAGATGTGCATGGGATAGAGTCAGTTGGAGCGATGTGGCATACATGGGGTGACATGATGTCATTGAACTGAATGAGGGCATATGAAGCTGCCAGGGGAAACCACGGAAAGGTCTGTGGGGCCTGGTTGAGATTAGGTAGCTTTGGTTTTACTCCTATATCTAATGTTAGGAGTATCATCACTGTTCAGTTATTTGTACAAAAAGTATCAGAGTATCATCATTGTTTATATAGGTTACTTGCATGACTAATTTGCAGAATGTGATGAATGCTTCAGTCACTTGAATATCTTGTGTCATTGTTTGTTTAGGATAATTGTACATCCAGAGTAAGGGGTACCATCAGCTATTACTTGTACTGTACATCTGGTTTCATAAGTATCATTTGCCAGTGGGTCATCAACCATTGTATAGGTTCGTTGTAGGCCATATATCATCAGTTGTGTAATCAGATGTTTTTTTTTATATTTGTTATACATGTATTTTCAGGATTAAAATCACTTATAAATCAGGTTCCTTATTCATTATGTACATTCTGGTTTATTGTAGTGTGTTGCTTTAGAAACATGTATGACTGCTGTCAGATGTATTTATGCCTAAAGGGATGTTTCTCCTTACCCTTAGGTGAATCCAGCATCTGTTGTTTAATGCTTTAAGAATTCATTTGATTTTTGTGGCCTGCCCTAGATTGGGGGGGGGGGGGATCATATATATTTTTTCTATTCATTTTTAAACTTTAATGTAAACATTAACATTGTATAGTTTAGGGAAAACATTATTTTGTGGATTGGCCTGAGTACAGGCAGTGGGTTTGTGGCAGTAGACACACGGGTGGCATGAGTGAAGTGGTGGGCTCTACAGATGCATTGACACCAAAGAGAAGTCACACAAGTCTCCAACACAGTAAACATCAGATTGCTGTATTAAGGCCTCAAGTCAGCTTCATAAGTGCATTTTTTATTGAGTTGACATCTATGGCCAGCAAACGGAACCTAACGTGCTAGCAAAATTTAACTTGGGAAATTAGGAGTGTTAAGTTGATGCCAGCAACACCCTGCAATGTTATTGTTGATTGTTGCCCATATTACTGAATGGGTTAAGGTACATCATCAGGTGTATCAGCATTCACTGTAGTGGGTACTGATTTTTGCTCTAACTTAAGATCTCTTAGAACCTGTTAAGGGAACTTGCTTTCCATCCAGTATTAGGTGTACTAGTATCATTGCTAACCCATTCTGTATGGCTAAAAAAAAAAAAAAAAAAGAATTATTGCTAATTAATTTTTGAGAATATAGGATACACCTGAATGGCAACATAAAAATGACAATAGCAAATAAGAACAAAATATAACCACTCCTATATGCTCTGGTAGCAGTCACAAACTCACATCAGGTGACAGGAGGGAGGTCATATTGTGCAGTTGTTTACATTCTTCCCACTGACAAATAAATAAGCACATCTAGAGGCTCATGGTGGTCCATATTCATTTGTATTATCAAAAACATGAAACATACCAAGATAACAAAAATCATTATACTCTGTGGCTGTTCCCAGGTGTCACTAGGGGAGGAGCAAGGACAATTGTGTTGTAAATCTTCTGACACATTTTTTCAAGGCCGCTCCCACTTTTATATGCTCTCAGCAAGTTTGTGTTACTCTCTCCAACATTTCAGATTTAATCAGTCAGTCTGCCACATTCATATTACAATTTTCACATCATAAGTTGTAGATAATCCATAAAACTGGAATTGCAGAGCAAGAGAAATAGCCATTATAACTAACAGTTATGTCTGATATTGTTTTCTATTTTATGGGTAAATAGATCATACCCCTTGGCAACTTATTGTTACCACAGCAATCCCATTGGCACATTTTAGAAATAGCATCAGTTGTCACAACATGTATTGTTAAAGATAATTATCTTCCATATACTATCATGTCTCTTAGCACCCATTATTAAGGATGCATGTTTTCCATCTGCCAACAAGTGTATCATTCCCTATTGTCAAGAATACTAGATTTCTATCAGCCATCAGCTGCATCAGCACTCATTGTCTGGGGTGCTTTAAATCTACCCATAGTTAACATATTTTCCATACACCCAGTCCAAACAGTTACTTGTTCTAATATCAACTGTTGTCTTCAGAACAGTTTAATGTACTTTTGCATGCGCTTAAGAGTATGGCTAGATCAATTTTTGTTATATGCCTCCTTTCTTGTATATTCATCAGAGTGCCTATTCAGCACATTTTTTTGGAAATTATGCATATAGCCTCTGCTGTGACCAGTACAGTAAAGGCTAGTTATTTTACATCTGTCCACAGGGTATCAGGCAGAGTTTAGGGTGCAAGTACTTTTGACCATATGTGCATTTAATGCAGTGTACTGTATTTGAACATCGATGTATATGTGTAACCAGCCCAGTTGAAGGCATTTCTGCATATCTACCCTTATGTATACTTACAATTTAGAATTCTTTTACATCTACATACAGGTGTATTCAACACAGTTTCTGGCATTTTCTTTAAATCTGTCTGTAGATGGCTGTTTGTCCAACCATAGCCTTATCCAGCACCCATTGTTTAGGGTAATGGCCAATTCACTCATAAGTCTATCCTGTGTCCATTGTTTCAAGGTACCTACAGGTATATGCAGCACTCACTGTTATTGCTAGATGCCTTTCACCACACATGTATATCCAGGACCAGTTGTTTAATATATTTGTAATTAGTCCAGTTGCATAGATATACAGCCCTCACTGTCTTTTTATTCCATCACAACAGATGTAAACAGCATCTAATTTTTAGAATACTAGGTCATCCAGCCTCGACATCCATCATTTAGTGTATGTATTACATTGCATCAATGTTTAGGACATACTGTAGGATACATCTTCATCCACCTACATATATATCTAGTATCCATTGTTTATATTGTTATCCACCTAACCTCATGTGCATCCACAAGCCATCATTTAGGGAGTTTGCTCCTCCACCTGTAGATATGCCTAGCTAGTACCACTGTGTAGGACATGTATTTATTTATGATACTGTACTTGTTCTTAAGACTCGATTATTTTTGTGACAGGATTGGTAGGTTTAATGTGTTTAGGAATGCCTGCTTCCAGTAGTTTTTGCTTAGGTAGCATTGCATTATGGTGGGCAGCATTATGCAGTGGATAGGTGATGAATTTATGAAGCAGATGGCACTGACTGGACATTCAAATTGCATTAGTGTTTGGCAAACAACCTGTGGTGAAGGAGTGGCAGATACAAGGTAGTGTGTGTATGTAGTGGCATTTATGAGGGGAGTTCATGGGGTGTATAAAGGCAACATTGTTTTGGTTGTGTGCACATTGCACTGGAGTTGGTTGAGGGTGCACAACTTGCTTGCATTGCTTTTATGTTAGCCTCTCCATCCTGCATGCTTTTTCTTTCCCTCATGCCACCAGGCAGCAGTAGGGGGCACCGCACCAGACCTGCCATCCCCCACCGCCTCCCCTGTCCCGTGCTCCATCCCACCGCTCATGCCATCCTCTGTAGCCACTATCCCACTTGGGTCTTTGGCTCCTCTCTCACGTCAGAAGTATCAAAGGATTCTGCATCTGTCGTCAACTTGGCGGGACTCCTCCTCTGCCTCGTCTTCTGACAGTCTTCATTTGACAGCTCCTGCAGCACCACAGGGCACAACATGTACAACATCCTCCCTCCACACAGCTTCTGGAGTTTTTGCTGCTCTTCCTCGAGAGACAACACAAGCGTCATCTATGCCCTCTGGTGGTGGGTTGATAGGCGAGTTTAAAGTGCCATATCCTAGGCGAGCCTTAAGATCCCATTGTAGGAAATCCAGACTGAACTACAACAAAAATCACAAAATGGACAATGAGCATAGAACCATAAAGAGTAAATCTTTCCCTCATCATCGTAAAGATTCTCCAAAAATCAATAACGTTTCTGTAATTGAATCATCTAATGTTAGTGTTACTAACAGTATGTTTCAGGCTCTTGAAGAATACAAGGTAGAAATAGGTACAGCAGGTTTGGACAACACATATGAATGGTCTAACAAAACAAGTCACCCTCAGTATTCAGGCTATACCTGCCACCTAGAGAGTATTGGTCAGGAGAATAAGTTGCTGAGTGAAGGCTTTTCTGAATCTCATATTGAAAATAACCAGCACGATCAGTTTATTGTAGTTGACCAAGACACAGGCAGGTCTTACTGGGTA
This sequence comes from Panulirus argus, assembly GCA_038088735.1. Taxonomy (NCBI): domain Eukaryota; kingdom Metazoa; phylum Arthropoda; class Malacostraca; order Decapoda; family Palinuridae; genus Panulirus; species Panulirus argus. The sequence continues at coordinate 4,419 of JAYMFT010317859.1, read as the reverse complement.
CTAGGGGCATCTTCTGTTAAGGATAGATTTAAATGTTATGTAAATGATAGGCTTCTAAGAGGGAATGAGAGAGATAGTGGAAGGGTTCATGGAGGTATAGCAGCACCTGAGAAGGAAGGTCATTATTATGATCAACAGGATTGTTGGATGATAAATCCGTTGCTTTATGAGCATGGATCTGCTTCTACACCTATTGTGAGTAATGAACCAGTAAACCATCCGAGGCTGAGTGTGAATGTTGGTGCTATGTGGAGCAGTGATGTTATATCTAATGATGTATTTTCCTACCCTCATCAATCAGAAGCCCCAACTTGTGACTCCATTGGCATCACTACCTCTTCTCCTACCCTTGAGCCCAGTTCCGACGGAAGTCCAATCCTGCGTCAGAGACTCAGTGTAAGTGAGGGAATTAGTCCATGTTTGGCTTCAGTATCAGGAAGTGGATGTTCACATGAAATGCATGTGGAGGTATCAGCAGATTGTGGTTCATACAGTGACATAAATAACCAGTTTGCGATCTTGGGTATGCGAGAAAGTGCAAGTTGTAAAAATTCTGGCTTTAGCAATCGTTCTTCCAACCTACCTGTTGAGGAATTAGGCTTTGTGAATGATGGTTTTGGAGATGTCTTATGTCCCTCTGGGAATTCTGGGATTCTGCATGCTGACAGCTTTGGGGTTCAGCACAGTGACAGTTCTACAGTTATGCTCACAAACACTGTAAGGGTTCTGCATGATGATAGCTATGGGATTGTGAACACTGATATCTTTAGGGATCAGCAGACTGTGAATAGAGTGCATAACAACTCTGAGACTCTACAGACTGATGTGAATGGATTGTATGATAGTTCTAATGTTCAACTAAATGATGTGAAGTGGGAGTTAGCTCACCAGGGATCAGTGTATGGCATAGGTAAGAACATTAAACATTCAGATGGGAATGACTCATTTGGCATTACAACTGAGGTTTCTGCCATGTCTTCACCTTCAATTTCCAATACTTCATCCATTTCTTCTTGTAGCCCTTCTTTGTCAACTCAGTTCTCTACTAATAATATCGTCAGTAATTGTGAATCCCCCAAGTTGGTGACCCTTGTGCCAATCCAAGGAGTTGATCCTAAAATACCCAAGATTAAGCTTTCCTTGGCAGATTTAATGAATGCTGCAAAGAAGATTCGCTGGGTAAGAGGAACGCCAAAGGAAGTGAATAGAAGTACTGATGGTAATTCCAGTGAGCCACAGGTTGTAGATTTGACATCTCCTGAGTCAGTAAACAAGTTTCTGCCAATGTCTCCCAGACAGAGAGGTTGTGAAAGTTCATTATCCACAACTAGTCACAATATTAAGAATAAAGAACAGCTGGAAGTTGTATCCTTATGCTCGTTGCATGGAGATAATAAAACAGAGTCCCCTGGCACATCCCAGCTTGTCAGAAAAGGCCTTCAGAAAAGATCAGAGAAATCCATAGCATCAAAACAGATGTCATCCAGCTGCATACCCCTTATTGATCTGACACGCTGTGATGATAGTGAAAGTGATATATGCAAGAAGAGAATCAGTGCAAGAGGAAGGTGGGTGAAGATATACCGAAAGGTGACAGATTTTAGTAGTGATATGCTCAGTGGTAAATCATGTCAGCATCTCAGTTCTAAATCTAGAAAGGAATTATATGAAAATCCTGTGTCTGGCGTTGTCATTCAGTTTCTTAGTTCACCTGCAAAATCAAAAAAAGAAAGCAGCAGTGACACTCATAGACATGATGTTCAGAAAATTCTTATAAGAAATGAATTGGCTTTGACTCAGATTGATAATGGCTGTAGACAGAGAATTTCATCAAGCAAGAGCCTATCTAAAAGGAATGGTGGAGAGACTTGTTGTCAAGTTCCATCTGACCAGTTGTTACGAGTAACTCAGTCACCAGATAGAGTAAATGAGCCTCTTTTCCAGTGGAATGCGGACTCAGGTATAGGAGTATGTCTCGAAAACAATGAAGTAGGTAACCATAAAGGTGGATGTAGTTCATTCACCTTAGAACAAAAGACTAACCCAACTCAAGTGTTAAGGTCTTCATATGAGTTATCAGATCCCTCTCAAAGGGATGAAGCTTTAACAGTAGCTGAAAATTTACCAGAAATTCAGGATAAGGTTATATACCCAAAATTGAATCCTTTAATACCAAAAAATATAAGATATGAAAACAACAATAAATCATTACCCTTTTCCAAAGACTCAGAAATCCTCATGGCAACAAGTGAATGTCATGATTGTAATGATAACTGTTCACATGCCATAATTAAGTCAGTTGTACAACACACCCACTTAGTCAAAACCATGACAACAGGAAACTGTGAAAAAAAACAGTCGTGCACGATGAGGCCTTCAGCAGCTTTCGGTGATCACATTGCCAAGGGTCATCACAGAGCACACATCTTATCTGTTGATGGAGTCGCACATAAGAAGGGGCCCTTTTCACAGAGTGATACTCAAGCAACATCTTTTCAGTCTCGTACAAAGAAAACAGAGAAACAGTGCATTAGAGAAAACATCTCTGTGAGCAGACCCAGGCCCCAGCGTTTAGTACAGGTCCTCCATAGTGCCTGTTTTCAATGCAAACAGTCAAAGCAGTCACCTAGAGAAAGACAGCAAGCTATTGCAAATCCTCAAGGGATGATCTTTAAGAGAAGTCATTTGCACAGGTCTTGCAAGCTGAGTTCGCATGATTATTTGATATGACAGATCGTACAGGACGGATTTTATTCCAGTTTGCTCTTGAATGTATCACAAGGCAGTGACTAGCATTTTATGAACCGTTTACCCTTGATGAATTCAAGTTGGATATTTTATGCATGTCTCGTAAAGTGTGTCAGCAGAAACTGATGGGGCATCGAATAGTTCTTCTGTATAAGCAAAAGTGAAATTATATCACTCATTATTTTGTACAGAGACACATATATAACTTGGTGTTAGATTAGCCCAGTGAACATTTGAATAAAACTTAATTTACTTCATCACTATGCTTTCCAAAAACAATAGTGCGTTTTCCCTCTGCTTAGAATTGAAGATAATTTGTTGAATTTGATAGCATTTATGCTAGATTTTCTTTTGTTAGTTTACCAGTAGTAATGACCTGCTGGTAGTATGGCTGGATATGTAGGTTTACCATAGTGCTGTAGTGTTGTTACACTTCACAGTTGCATTTCTTGTCATAGTTCATGGGTTATTTATCTTACTTAGTCCAAAGAACTCACATTAGCAGTGTTATGTGCCCTTTCAGTCATGCTTCCTGGAGTAACAGTGGATCAGAGACTTGATTACAAAGTTTCTGAAACATGAATAATCTTCCATACAAGGTGAAGACATGAATAATCTTTCACACAAATTAAAGACAATGATTCTTTACCATTTACAGCAAACTGAAAAAATTACGTAAATGTGCTTCACAGTTTTCCATACTTTAGTTTTGCGTATGATTGAATGCAAGTACATGAATGTGTGTGTGTGTGTTTTTTTAAGCCATGTGTAATAACCCATTTGTACAGTTTGACAGTAAGGGGAGGGAATTCTGTGCTAATTGGGCCCCACTTCTTAGACTCATTGTTATCAGTTTTTATGCTACTTTTTGTATTATTTTCATTTATATTTTCTTCACATGTTTGTTTCATTTGTCATCCACTCTGTTATTATAGAAGTATTCTCAGTTATCTTTTCTAGTGAATTTCTTGTTTAGTTTCATATTACGTCCATTATTGATTGTTTCCTACCAACTTTGAAAAGTACATAGTATGGATGTTATCAAATGGATTTAGAAACTAGAATGTTGTGATCATGTGTCCCTTCATTCCATCTTTCAGTGTAACTTCATGACTGCCATCCTAGCAACTCAGTGTCATTACTTCTGGTATGGTTTCCATTATTTGGCCCTGTACCTTCTCCAGGAGATTTGCAGGTCCTTTCAGATGAGGTGACCAAATTAGTAATGCTTTTCAGAACATCTAATCCATTTACTTGAAGGTAATTTTGATTATGAAAAATAGGTGAATTACCCTATATGCAATTCTCCAAACATACCATTTTGTTGACAGCTTGGGTATTCTGTCAACCCCACATCCTTTTACATAATTTTTATTATTATTATTATTATTATTAGGTTATTATTTTTATTATTATTATTTATTTATCATACTTGATCGCTGTTTCCCACGTCAGCGGGGTAGCGCCAGGAAACAGACGAAGAAAAACCCATCACCCCGCATACACACATTTATACATACATACACACATATGCACCACACATATATATATATATATATTTTTTTATTTTATTATACTTGATCGCTGTTTCCCTCGTCAGCGAGGTAGCGCCAGGAAACAGACGAAGAAAAAAATACCCCATCCCCCCGCATGCACACATATATACATACA
>JAYMFT010317858.1:0-23473 GCA_038088735.1 Panulirus argus | reverse complement strand
ATATAGCGTTAATGGGATGGCCTTGATTAGGGCCTTAGCTGCCCGTGCCGTCTCAGCTAACATAGAAAAAAAAAAAATTTTAGTGAACACTCTAGAATAAGAAGGACCGATACACCATCATAACTAGGTTTTATCCTCACGCATAGTAACGGGAAATAGAGAATATCGTATACTATACACGATTTGTGAAAAGAATGTGATCATATGATGATTTAGTCTGGAATAATGTAAGAGCCAAGGGAAAGGATAAGGGTTAGCGTCATACCCATCTGCACGGTAGGAGACCGGAAGGAGACGATGGGCTGCAGACCTGTCTTCCTGCCGAGTGAGGTAACCGCTTGTAAGATGACTTCTTACAGAGGAGAAATGCATACTTAAGTGAAAGAATATAGTGTCAGGAAAAGGAGATAATGTATCGCTGACATCTTTTATTTCTATGAGAGACTGAACTTTGTTATAGACAGTGGAGAGCTAGGTGGATTTTCTGTACATGGACTGCATTTGACGCTGTCCAATATAAGAGACTGGTAAAGAAGGTGGATCTTTAGGTAGGAATAAGGAGGGGCGAGTAGATTACTCTGATAGAAAAATCATCTTAATGGAAAAGATCTAAAGAGTTTTCTAGAAACGGGTTAAGGTCACCAGTGTCCTTCCTTAGGGGCGTGTTCTGGGACCATCGCTTTTCTTGATGATTGTCAGTGATTTGCCAGAGGAGTTGGATCTCTGCTTGAGGAACTTTGCGGATAATGCCCAGGTCAAAAAGGAAGGGAAAAGCGAAGAGGATTGCATCAACCTAAAAGAGGACCCTGACAAACTCCAAAGGAGATCAGATAGATGATTTATGAAGTTCAACCCCGAGTAAATATAAAGTAAAGAGGATGGAACAGAGTGATATAAGTCCTTGAGATAAATATTATCTAGGAAGAAGAGAAGCAGAAGGAATCTGCTCATAAGATACTCGGGAGTAGATATCGTCCCATTTAGTCGCCAGATTAGAACGGGAAAAGGAGAAAAACTGCCTGCTTTCATACAGTAGAATAGTATTCGTGTATACGGATAAGGAAATGTTCAACAAGCTATTCACATCCCACATTAGGCCATACCAAACCATGGTTCTCAAGCTTTGTCACTGCACTTAAAAAGTCATATAGTACTAATAGTTATGGAAGGCCCAGAGGAAGGTAAGGAAGAAGTCATCAGAATTTAAGAAAGTCGAATTAAAAGGAAAGGTTAGAGGCCTTGAATTTGTCCACCACGAGAGAAAGAAGAGTAAGAGTGGCCTTTACCCATTTCACACAAACACGTATCGTATTGAGTTAATTTGATGTCAAAATTTCTCCTACAAGTTACTTCAAAATAACTAGATTTATTTCTCTGTTGCTCTACATCACTGTGTCTCATACGGCTGGTCGTGACCCCTCAGTAGGTAATGAGGTATTTTTCATGGAGTCGCGACCTGTCCACGCTGAGTTAAGAGAATATTTTTGCTTTAAAGCAAGATTAGATCCAAGCAAACGTGTGCGAAAAGGAAATGAAAACACTCAAATTCCATCTTTTTTTATTTATTATTTACCCCTGTAGTGGTGCTGTGGACAACAATAAATCCCCAAGCTTCTGTCTGTTTACACCTGTAGGGTAACCGAGGGTCGCAGTCAACAAAGACTACGAATCAGGGGGTCCACGATCAAATCCAGCTGAGAAATACTGATACTTTTTCGAGAAAAAGACTGAGAGCCAAACGCAAAGTAATCTATAGTTTCCACTCCTCCCATGAGTCACCGGTCCCCAGCCTCGATCAGTACTTCCAGCCGATAATTCACTTCCTTTACCCTAAGTAAGAAAGAAAGAAAAAAAAGAAAGACGTGGATGGGTAAACAAACTCCAGTTAGCCTTCAACTTCAGAAACAAATCATCCAGTCAAAGTCAGCATGATACAACGTATGATACTCCGGATGTAGAATCTCTTCACTATTTCCAGTTGCTTTCCTCAGCTTCATTTTACACACATATATCAAAGTCCATTACCATCAAAGCTTGCCATGTCTTTTTCTTTATCCTAGTAAATGCGACAGACACACTTTCTTATTGAGGATTCAATCACATATCAAACATCTGGTTCACATGAACACGTCTCATCCAGATGTCTACCCAAACCATCTCTCATTATGGTACTTGTAATACTGAAAAGTAACCTGCTACTTTGTTGAAATATTCTTTACTTCGCAAGTTAACACAGGACATAACACAAGGAATACTGGTATTTGAATTCAGATTCGTGCCAGTATAGCACCCACAGTCTTCTTTTACATCAAAAATCTCTGTACTAAATATTTTCCTTTGTTCACATTTAATGAAAAAGCATAGGAGGTCTGGTATGAGATTCGTTTTCTTTCAGGTGACATTTAAAACAAAATCTTTAAGTCTTGCTTGTGTCTGGATATGAATGCCTAAGCTGGTGGCTGGAAGATCACGTTTTATCTCTTGGAGTAGCACCTCAGTCATTTTCATATCTCTTTCTTTTTTTCAACGATGGCTTTCGCTACGAAAAAAAGTACTTACCGAGGCCAGGCCTACAATTAAGAGAAAAAAAAATGAGAAATAGAAAAGTAACGCTGTCTTGCCGAGAACTAAACAGTGGTGGAGGTATGCACCAATTCTGTTCTAGGGAACAAAGGCCGGAGTCGTATCTATAAAAGAGAAGAGAAATAGAATTTTGGCGTTAGATTAGTAGATCAGATCTTCTGGTCAGACGGGAAGGAAGAGATGATGAACTAGATTACCTTAAGCTTGTTTCACCAAGTAGATATGCAGGGCTAGAAGTACCCCAAGCGTAAGAAGAGCGCTTTATATTAGGAGTTTAAAAGAGAAGATTCTTCTGCATCTTACTTTATTACAGACAACGTTAATCATTTGTTTAATACTGGAGTGTCAAGATGCATCTAATGTTACAGGATTAGAAAGTGTGTTTATTGCTCTGAATAGAACCATAAAGGATGAAAGTACTGTGAAGTGTTGTAAAAACAGGAATATGAAGAGAGTGAGTTGTAGAGAAGTTAGATATATCACAAACGCTCACGTCTACACCACTGGGATATACCGTTCGTCTCTGAATTCACAGAGGGATGTGTAACGAAACAAGACGTAGGTCGAATAGGAAAAGATTAAGCAGATTTGAAAGAAGCCGAGGAATGCAGTATTGAATTGTTAGCCTTTGCGTGAGTTTATCTATCTTTTAAGCAAAGGAAAACTGACGAATGACAAAGGGAACGACGAAGACAGGACGTCGGTTCTTTCCGGAGAAAGAGGCGGAGGTACGTCCATCATCATTAAGGAAAAAGACCGCTCACAGTTGAAGGTTAATGCCAAAGAGCAGAGAGAGAGGGAGAAACTTTACACCATTCCCTTACAGCGTCACATTTTTCACAAATATACATCTAATTAATCCAACCAATCCTGTGTTGCACTATAGCCATTGAATGATTTTATAAATCTGAAGTAAAAAAGAAATTAGAAAAAAAAATATCATGCATTCTTGTTTTCTCCTCCAGCCTTAACATTTAATTTCGTTGCTTGGTTCATTAACGTAAGATTATATCTCTTACTCCCACTCTCACCATCTAATCACACACACACTTCTATTACCCATTTGTAAAGTATGTAACCATGAATTACCTGAATCTCTTTCACAGAAATAACATATCAATAAAAATCTAACCGTTCCTTACACATAGACTAATCGAACAGCCTCTTAACATCTTTCACTTTCTCTTTGACGACCGATTTTCTCCGCTGTACTCCAGTCCCTTTCCAACGCATCACTTCATGTTAGACGGAAAAGGAATTAAATTTCCAGTTATTTGTTTGCCCCACTTTCTCTTACAGTTGTTTAGCAAGCCATTTTCGTGTTGTTCTTACTTTGTTTCATGGTCACCTTTCTAGCTTTTCTATTTACAGCTTCATACTTCAATAGTCTTTTTTTCTCACTTTCTACTCACTCCGTAAATTTCACCTTGATGCCTAACTGAATCTAAATACTAGACTTTTCCGTTCCTAGTATCTTAAGGTATCATGGCTCCGTTTTCATCTATCACCCTTGACATCTTATCTAATCTTTAATATTCCTCACTTCTTTCTTGTGTTAGATACAGGGGTTACCGTCAGATACAGCTTAGCTCATAGAGCGTTGGTTGTATGACAGATACGTCCATACGAATCTATATGCATACCTTTGTAGGTTGTAGGGTTTAGACAACAACCATATTTAAGAGCTAAACCGGTGCCCGGAAGCATCTTGCACCTTCCGTGTCGTAACTGTAAGCGTCACTCATGCCTTCATAAATTCAAACTCAGACAACGGGTTAGATTAGATGTGCGTTCTTTCCCCCCCTTTTTTTATCATGCGTTTTCCGTTTTGCCTTTCTCTTCATTTCCGTTTTAACCTCCTGTCATCACAAGATTTTTCACACAACATTTTTTTTTTCATTTCCACTAATCGTATTCAAGGCCAAGTCTTGATAAGGGTCTGTGAGTGACTGGATCCTGTGTCATCAAAAATACAAATGCATACACATAGGCATACTTGACTATGTGCATGCTTATAAAAAAAAGATATATTTGTGAATATAGTTTCACCCAGTGACACGAGCAGCAGGGGATCACAGAAGCAAACACCACACTCACATCTTACATGCATATCACACCGCATCTTAAGCAGGTGACTCGACATAGCAATCCATTTCCACAATAACATCTTATCGTTCACTCGGTCTCCATAGGATGTGCGGTAACTAGTTTTGAAGTCAGTGCTATGCCACAGCCTGAACGTTAAAAAGAGGCCGAAACTGCTTTCCTTGCAATCTTCTCTTTATTGATGAAAGTCATGGCGATAAGAAGGAGCTGAGTCAGGAGACTGAGATGAATGACGCGACATTCTGGAGCCAGACAGCGCCACTGGTTGTGGCGGCAAAACAGGATTTCTGGCCCCCTGTTGTGTCGCGAAGCATCAGGGTGACTTCAGGAATTTTCTTGGAATCTTTGCATGATAACTTTTTTCTTTTTTTTTCTTTGTGGACCTAATAACCTGGTTTAGATATTATGACGTAATAAGTTTTTCATGCTAAGAAAATGGCATACTTCCTTCACCTGATCAACATGTTGCTACATACACCGAGCCGTTACCAAGGGATGCTCCTTCTGTACTTTCTGGTAACCGTATAAAATGACGCTAATAAGCCAATTCTTCATGCTTGGCAGTCTTGCCGTGGTGGATGACCGCAACAGACTGAACTCATTCCAAAGTTTCCTCTGTGCTATACAAACATCCTCCATTTCCTTGTTTCGTACATTTTACTGATGAAAAAATTTCTGTGCCAATGTAACGACGACGGCTGAGAATAGTGGGAAGCTCTGTATTGCTAACTCTACCGAACAAATCATAACATACAATATTTATTACTAACTCTACCAGATATACCATAATATACATAATCTTTTTTTTTTTTTGAAAATCCTGAAATATCTAATTTTCGAGAAAACGAATGAAAATCCAAAGATATGAAATAAGTTGATAGTCCTGAGTTTGTGTAATGTAAGATAAGCTTTTAGGATTTGATTGCATTTTACAGTGTAACCTGCCTATCGGCTCTCAAGCTCAGGTTCCCTAGTGCTCGCCAACCAGCATTCATGACCATACTAAAGACAATGATCACCTTTGGTAGGTTATGGTACATATCCTCTCTGTAAGTTAGATCTCGATGCTTAAGAACAGTCACACAGTTATAACTATCAAAGTTGACTTATGGCATGATTAGGAATGACAGATGGTTATCCAGGTACAAACTAAGAACCTCAGAGATATGTGTATGATTTACAAAGTATTTTAAGAATTTCCTTTTACGCTTTGACAGTATACCTCACATTGCTAGAGAATATGATATCTAGCTACTTATCAGAATTATAACCGTGATGGTTCTTGATTAATACTCAGTGACGAGAACGAACATTAAGATATGATATGATAACGATTTGCCGTGATGGTACACGGGATTCTCAGGGACCATTGCTTTGGTCTCAGATGGAGAGCTGTTGTTGCCTGGTGATCCAATGCCCATCATACTCTCCTGTCACGTGGAAGGGTGAGGCTCGAATCCTTGACGTAAACTGTTATCATCTATTCCATGTCTTCAATATACGTTAAAGACATATCAAGATATATCTGACTTTCGCCTATGACATGTTTACCTTACCATTCTGCTAATCTGATAATTTTCTCTTCCGTCTGCCATGGTTTCTCGACTCTGTCTGCAACCAATCACTCCTTGTTATGTTACTGTATGACTCGTACAACATCAATTGTAAAAACACCTATGCAATATAGATACCCGTTAACTGATAATTGACTCGCAATTCCCTCGCCAGTATTTCTGTCGTCCCCTTGCCCAGAATTTACGAATAATATATAAATTCTGTCTCAGAATATACGCAGAGTGTCTTTCCATCAATGTTACTCAGCGCATCTCAGCTGTCTATGTAGTGGTCTCACGCACCTGTACTGTGCTCAGGTCTCCGGCTGTGTATCACTTGTTGACTCCTTAAGCAACATGCATTAGTTTTTCTGTCCTCCTCGCTCTCAGTCGGATTGCTCACTCCTACAAAATATTTTCTCGCTACAAGCGTCTTCTCTCGTTTCCTGTCTCTGCACAAAAGTTAAAGAATGTCTCCAATGGCCTCGTCATCCACCCCAATCACTTTTATCTTTACTGATGACTCCAACTGCATTTCCCGTTCCCTCCGTCCTTCACCGAATTCAATCAGACTGAGTTCTCTGATATCGTCATCATTTTTCCTCAGCTTTTACATTTGTATCGAACATGCAGACACCAATCAGTGGATAGCATCTGTGTTGCTCACAACATTAGCCCATCATTACCAGTGAAGCTCCAGTTTCTTATATCAGCCTCCTCTCTACAGCTACACTTGTATCGTCAAGAACCCTTTACAGTTTATCAGGAGCGTTCAAGTATCAAATTTAATCCGTTACAGATATTTGCAACAAATGTCTACATTTATAGGATCAGACTTCAAACGTTACCGTTCACTTCTATTTCTGGACACTCTTAATGTTTGATTTAAAACACTCTCTTTACTGACTTTTCCTATACAAATTTTCTGTGTTTTTACTCTCGGTTGGAAATCTTATTAAGTTGTTAAGTGAAAAATTTAAGTATGATTTTCAAAGAATAATTTTTGTTGCAGTGCGTATGGTAGTATACGGAGGCTGGTGTCACCCTGGGTGACCAGTAGTGGTTCTTTTCCTCTTGTTGGAACCTCCGCTACCCGCTTGGCGAATTTTTCAGAGACAACCGGAGATCATTGCTCCGTACCTTTATAACTATGGTGTTATGATCTTACTCCAAGACTTTGACAGCTGAGCTTGAATCCCCTAATGATCCTGTTTTGAGCCTTGTTTATAATTTACGGAACTGTGTCTGAGATAAAGAAACATGATATTCTCGCTTGTCTTGGTTTTCTAAGAGAGATAGTGGATTTTCATGACATTATTAAGGGTTCTAAAATGAAAGATGAATTCCAGGACAAAGACACAAGTGAAATCATGCAAAGAAAGACCTGAGTAGAGGTGCGCATTTATCATCTTACGTGGATGATTCACCAAGAAGGAACAGTATATGAATTATGGCAGTCCCAGTATCGCAATGAGATCAGTAAGACGAACCCAAAGTAGAGTTAGGTATACTCCTAAAGTAAGACTTTGTGTGTCTGGTGAATGTGTGAGTGTGCAAGGGAGGTTCGTAGTGAGGAAGCTCATAAGTTGGTGTAGAAGGCGAAGTATAACACCAAAGGAGTGTCGCAACGCAGTTATATAGCAAGAAATGGGTATAGAAGATGATGAAATGTAGCAGCAAGATGGGGCAATATTGAGGGAGTCTGTCAGAGGGTAAGTGTGCCAGTATAGAAGTGTAGGGATGTAATATTAGAGCAGGATACAGGAATATCAGTTAAAGAATCTATCTGTGCTAAAATTTAGCTGTAAGGAGTATACTAACAATATGAGAGTCTGGAAAAAGGTGCATCTTAGTAGCAAAGAAAGGAGCAGGTGAGACAATGTGTTAGTGAGGGGATATGGAAATAACAGAAGCAGAGGGGAATTGCTTCGACCTCGCAGAATGAATGAAGAAATGCTGTAATGAAAGGATGTCACAGCGGTAAGATATATCATTAAGGTAATAAAGCAGTGAAGGTGCTTGCAAGTCACAGGGCGCAGCAGTAAGGGAGGTGTAGCAGTAAAATAATCTGAACATTAATAAAGTTAGCACTGAGAAGTGTAGCAACAGAGGAGTGTCATATTAAGGGTTTCTGTCAGTAAGGAGGTGTGGCAAGGAGAAAAAGTATAAAAGTGGGAACTAGCAAAGACGTGGTGCTACGAGAAATGAAATACATCATTAAGAGTATAACACTGAGATGGTATATATATCCGAGGAAAAGTACTGGTAAAGAAATGTAGGGGAAAGTGTGCCTGACTCTGACGGGAGATAGAAATGTGGAGTATAGAACTGAGAAAGTATATCAGTGAAAGGTTCTATAGGAATTCCATAAACATCAGTGATGCTGTATAGCGGTAAAAAATGATATGAATGAGGGACTATAGCGGTGGAATTCTACAGTAATGGAGTGTATCAGTGATGGAGAGCTTTACTGAGGAAGTTTGGCTTTAAGAAATGATATCAATAAGGAAATGTGTTATTATATACCAGTGCAAGTATATGAGGAACTGTAACGATGGGAGATTTTACTGGATGCGAATGACGACAAGGAGCGTTGAGACTGAATTAGAAACATCAATTAGTTCAATGAAAGTATAGATATAAGTGCTAGGAAAACAGTATAACTGTATGAGAATGGAACAGGGAGAAGCTGCAGCAATGAAGAAGAGTGATAGTACAAGTAAGTGTGGCAGAGGTTTGTAAAAGTGATAGAGTACAGTAGTAGACGGTGTAGCAGAGTGTGTAAAATGTGATAGCAGAATGAAAATATACAAGTGATTACGTTTAACAATTAGAGGATATAACAGTAAAGGGATGCCTGTGCCAGTGAAGGAAGGTAGCATAGAGAGAGTAAATGAAGCGACTGTACAATAATAGAATGTATCAGTGCATATTGTAGGCAGCAATACGGAAATTCAACACTGAGAGTCGAGCTGTAGAGAGAGCTTCGTTTAAACACAAAAAAGAAAGTTTTGATTTGTGCACCAATCTATTTTTGATTATCCTAAATACGTGTACCTGATATGCCATATGATCTTTTAGTGCGTCTTATATTGTAATTCACAGTAATGTTGAGTCTGTTCCAGCCAGTGTGGTGTATGAATAAATATCCAAAAATAGAATATTCTCCCTCCCCCCTTCCCCGTCAGATGTCCGTCTCAGCGACATATTCCATGAGACCAACACACACTCATCCATCAGCGTCAACTGCTGTCGTTTGACAAAGCACCAGAAGCATCATATTTCATGTTCCTTATTCAAAGACACAGTGAACATGACTGGAATATGTTGTTTGTTCCCAGAGCTGTCTTCTGCATTTTTCCACCACGTCATAAAACCAGAAACTTTCTCAACAAAATCTTGTGCTTGTTCCCCTCAGAATATTTTCGTCAGTTATGATGGCGACGTTCCAAACGGATTTGATATTTTCAAATTCACGATGACTGACATAGTATTCAGTTTTGGCCCACAATTGGCAGTTTTATCGAGTCGTCCTTGTCCCTTACTATGAGCGTGGCCACTAGAGCGATATCAACATACATGTCCAGTACACCAGAAGCTGGCATTTCCATCACCCACACTAACAATAACTTTCACAAACCCCGCCAGTGCCGCTGCTAGCACTTCCGTCTCTACCACTATCATCATCACGCCGCAGTAACTACTACAAACCCAACCAACACCGACTGCCTTCTCAATAACTATCCCCACCATTACAAAAGTAACCATCCAGACACCACCAGTACTACCGCTGGTATCACTGACTCTGTTAAATATCACCAGTGACACTGTCATAAACCTGCCTCGCCACCACTGACATTGTCAGACACAAGCCTCAGCTCCACTGCCACTGTCAAAAAACAGTCTCACCACCACTGACACTGTCAGGCCAACATCATCACCAGTGACACTGTCAGACTCCAGCCTCTCTAACACTGATATTGTTAGACGCCAGCCTCACCACCACTGACACTGTCAGACGCACAGCGTCATCACCAGTGACACTGTCAGACACCAGCCTCAACATCACTGACACTATCAAACACCAGCCTCATCACCAGCGACACTGTCAAACACTAACCTCATCACTAGTGACACCGTCAGACACCAGCCTTAACCACCAATGACACTGTCAGACACTAGCCTCATCACAAGTGACAGTGTCAGACACCAGCCTCACCACCACTGACACTCTTACACACCATATTCATCACCAGCGACACTGTCAGACACCAGCCTCACCACCAGTAACTCTGTCAGACACCAGCCTCACCACCAGTAACTCTGTCAGACACCAGCCTCATCACCAGTGACACAGTCAAACACCAGCCGCACTACCAATGACACTTAAAAACACTAGCCTCTCCACCAGTGACAGTCAAACGCCAGCTTCACCACCATTGACACTGTCAGACATCAGCCTCAACACAAAGGACACTGTGCCATTCTCACCACCAGTGACACTGTCAGACGTCAACCTCATCACCAGTGACACTGTCAGACATCAGCCTCAACACAAATGACACTGTGCCATTCTCACCACCAGTGACACTGTCAGACGTCAACCTCATCACCAGTGACACTGTCAGACACCAGCCTCACCACAAATGACGCTATTAGACACCAGCCTCGCCACCAATGACACTATCAGACACCAGCCTCACCACCACTGACACTGTCAGACACCAACCTCATCACCAGTGACACTGTCAGACACCAGCCTCACCACCAGTGACACTGTCAGACACAAGCCTTATCACTAGTGACACTATCAGACACCAGCCTGATCACTAGTGACACTTTCAGACGTCAGCCTCATCACCAGTGACACTGTCAGACACCACCCTCATCACTACCGACACTGTCAAACACCAGCCTCACCACCACTGACACTGTCAATCACCAGCTTCACTAACAATGGCACTGTCACACAATAGCTTCACCACCACTGACACTGTCAATCACCAGCTTCACCACCACTGACACTGTCAGCAACCAGCTTGAACACCAGTGACACTGTCAGACACCAGCTTCACCACCACCGACACTATTAAACACCAGCCTCTCCACCAGTGACATTGTCAAATACCGGCTATAAACAGTGACACTGTCAGACACCAGCCTCATCACCACTGACACTGTGTCAGACACCAACCTCATCACCACTGACACTGTCAGACACCAGTCACCAGTCTCATCTCCAGTAACAATGTTAGACACCAGCCTTACCACCATTGACACTGTCAGACACCACTTCAACGCCACTGACACTGTCAACACCAGCCTCACTAACATTGACACTGTCACACGCCAGTTTCACCACCACTGACACTGTCAGTCACCAGCTTCACTAACAATAACACTGTCACACAGTAGCTTCACCACCACTGACACTGTCAATCACCAGCTTCACCACCACTGACACTATCAGCAACCAACTTGAACACCAGTGACACTGTCAAACACCAGCTTCACCACCACCGACACTATTAAACACCAGCCTCTCCACCAATGACATTGTCAAATACCGGCTATCAACAGTGACACTGTCAGACACCAGCCTCATCACCACAGACACTGTGTCAGACACCAGCCTCATCACCACTGACACTGTCAGACACCAGTCACCAGTCTCATCTCCAGTAACAATGTCAGACACCAGCCTTACCACCATTGACACTGTCAGACACCACTTTAACGCCAGTGACACTGTCAACACCAGCCTCACTAACATTGACACTGTCACACGCCAGTTTCACCACCACTGACACTGTCACACGCCAGCTTCACCACCACTGACACCATCAGACACCAGCCTCATCACCAGCGACACTTTCAGACAAAAACGTCATCACTAGTGACACCGTCAGACAATTGCCTCACCACCAATGACACTGTCAGAATTCAGCCTCATCACCAGTGACACTGTCAGACACCAGCTTCATTACCAGCGACACTGTCAGACACTAGCCTCACCACCACTAAAACTGTCAGGCACCAGCCTCATCTCCACTAACATTGTCAGACACCAGCTTCACCACCACTGACACTGTCAGACACCAGTTTCACCACCACTGACACTGTCATTTACCAGCTTCACTAACATTGACAATGTCACACAATAGCTTCACCACCACTGACACTATCAGACACCAGCTTCACCACCACTGACACTGTCAGTTACCAGCTTCACTAACATTGACACTGTCACAGAATAGCTTCACCACCACTGTAACTGTCAATCACCAGCTTCACCACCACTGACACTGTCAGCAACCAGCTTGAACACCAGTGACACAGTCAGACACCAGCCTCACAACCACTGAAACTGTCAGACACCAGCCTCATTACCACTGACACTGTAAGACACCAACCTTTTCACCAGTGACACTGTCAGGGACCAGCCTCACCACCACTGACACTGTCAGACACCATCCTCATCACGAGTGACACTGTCAGACAACAGCCTCATCAACATTGACACTGATATCAGCCTCATCACACCGACACTGTCAGACACAAGCGTTACCACAACTGACACTGTCAGACACCAGCCTTACCACATGTGAGACTGTCAGACGCCACCATCATCACCAATGACACTCTCTGACACCAGCCTCATCACCAATGACACTATTAAACACTAGCCTCTCCACCAGTGACACTGTCAGACACCATCCTCATCACGAGTGACACTGTCAGACAACAGCCTCATCAACATTGACACTGACATCAGTCTCATCACCATCGACACTGTCAGACACAAGCGTTACAACAACTGACACTGTCAGACACCAGCCTTACCACATGTTAGACTGTCAGACGCCACCATCATCACCAATGACACTCTCTGACACCAGCCTCATTACCAATGACACTATTAAACACCAGCCTCTCCACCAGTGACACAGTCAACACCGGCCATCAACAGTGACACTGTCAGACACCAGCCTTATCACCAGTGACACTGTCAGACACCAGCCTCATCTCCAGTAACACTGTCAGACACCAGCCTTACCACCATTGACACTCTCAGACACGACTTTAATACCAATGACACTGTCAACACCAGCCTCTCTAACACTGACACTGTCACACGCCAGCTTCACCACCACTGACACTATCAGACACCATCCTCATCACCAGAGACACTGTCAGACCAAAACGTCATCACTAGTGACACCGTCAGACACCAGCCTCACCACCAATGACGCTGTCAGAAACCAGCCTCATCACCAGTGACACTGTCAAACACCAGCCTAACCTCCAGTGACACTATTAGACTCAAGTCTCGCCCCTAATGACACTGTCAAACAAAAGCCTCATCAACATTGACACTGTCAGACACCAGCCTCATCACCACCGACATAGTCAGACACAAGCATCATCACAACTGACACTGTCTGATACCAGTCTTACCACCTGTGACACTGTCACCAACCAGCCTCATCACCAATGACACTGTCAGACACCAGCCTCACCACCACTGACACTATTAAACACCAGCCTCTCCACCAATGACACTATCAGACACCAGTCTCACCACCAATGACACTATCAGACACCAGCCTCTCCACCAGTGACATTGTCAGACACCAGCTTCATCAACAGTGACACTGTCAGACACCAGTCTCATCATCATTGATACTGTAAGACACCGGCCTCATCTCCACTAACACTTTCAGATACCTGCCTCACCTTCATTGACACTGTCAGACACCGCTTTATCACCACTGACACTGTCAACACCAGCCTCACTAACACTGACACTGTCATACGCCAGCTTCACCACCATTGACACTGTCAGACGCCAGCTTCATAACCAATGACACAGACAGACACTAGCCTCACCAAAAATGACACTGTCAGACGCCATTTTCACTTCCACTAACACTGTCAGACGCCAGCCTCACCACCAGTGACTCTCTCAGACACAAGCGTCATCACCAGCGACACTGTCAGACACCAACCTCATCACCAGTGACACTGTCAGATGCCATCTTCACCACTTGTGACACTGGCAGACGCCAGCCTCACCAACATTGACACTGACAGACGCCAGCTTCACCACCACTGAAACCACCAGACACCAGCTTCACCAACACTGACGCTGACACACACCAGCCTCATCACCAGCGACACTGTCAGACGCCAGCTTCTCTACCACTGACACGGTCAGACCCCAGTCTCACCACCAGTGACACCGTCAGGCACCACCCTCATCACCAGTGACACTGTCAGACACCAGCCTCGCCACCACTGACATTGTCAGACACTAGCTTCACCACCAATGACACTTTCTGACACCAGCCTCGCCACTAGTGACACTGTCAGGAAAAATGCCTCATCAACACTGACAGTGTCATACACCAGCCCCATCACCACTGACGCTGTCAAACACCAGCCTCGCCACCACTGACACTATCAGACACCAGCCTCTCCACCAGTGACATTGTCAGACACCGGCCTCATCAACAGTGACACTGTCAAGCATTAGCCTCATCACTAGTGACACTGTCAGACACCAGCTTCATCACCAATGACACTGTCAGACACCCGGGTCACCACCAGTGACGGTCAGTGACCACCCTCACCACCAATGACACTATTAGACACAAGCCTTGCCACCAGTGACACTGTCAGACACAAGCCTAATCAACACTGACACTGTCAAACACCAGCGTCACCACCTCTGACACTGTCAGTCACCAGCCTCACCACCTGTGACACTGTCAGACAACAGTCTCATCACCAGTGAAACTGTCAAACACCAGCCTCACCACCAATGACACAATTAAACAATAAGGTCTCCACCAGTGACATTGTCAGACAACAATCTCACCACCAGTGACACTATTAGACGCCAGCCTCTCCACCAGTGACACTGTCAGACACCAGCTTCATAACCAACGACACTGTCAGACACAAGCATCACTGCCACTGACACTGTCAGACACCAGCCTCACCACCAGTAACTCTGTCATACATCAGCCTCATCACCAGTGACACAGTTAAACACCCGCAGCACCACCAATGACACTATTAAACACTGGCCTCTCCACCAATGACACTGTCAGACACCAGCTTCGCAACTGTTGACACTGTGAGACACCAGCCTCTCCACCAGTGACATTATCAGACACCAGCTTCATCAACAGTGACACTATCAGACACCAGCCTCATCACCAGTGACACTGTCAGGCACCACCCTCATCACCACTGACACTGTCAGAAACCAGCCTTATCTCCACTAAAACTGTCAGACGCCAGCCTCACCACCACTGACACTGTCAGACACCAGCTTCACAACCACTGA
Organism: Panulirus argus; assembly: GCA_038088735.1. Classification (NCBI taxonomy): domain Eukaryota; kingdom Metazoa; phylum Arthropoda; class Malacostraca; order Decapoda; family Palinuridae; genus Panulirus; species Panulirus argus. Next base: position 7,876 of record JAYMFT010317858.1, on the reverse strand, counting down.
CATTGTCAGACACCATCCTCTAACACTGACACGTTCAGACGCCAGCTTCACCACCTTTGACACTGTCAGACACCAGCTTCACTACCAATGACACTGTCAGACGCCATCTTCACTTCCACTGACACTGTCAGAGGCCGGCTACACCACCACTGACACTGTCAGACACAAGCTTCATCACCAGCGACACTCTCAGACTCAAACCTCATCACCAGTGACACCCTCAGACATCATGGTCATCACCATTTACAATGTCAAGCACCAGCCTCACCACCCTTGACACTGTCAGACACCAGCTTCACCACCACTGGCACTTTCAGACACCAGTCTCACTAACACTGACACTGTCAGACGCCAGCTTCATGACCAAAGACACTGTAAGACACCAGCCTCATTACCAGTTCACTGTTAGACACCAGCCTCACCATTACGGACACTGTCAGACGCCATCCTCATCACCAACAACGTCAGACACAAGCCTCATCATCAGTGACACTGTCAGACACCAGCTTCATTACCAGCGACACTGTCAGACACCAGCTCATCACAAGTAACACTGTTAGACACCAGCCTCACAACCAGTGGCTCTATTAGACACCAGCCTCGCCATTAATGACACTGTCAGGAAAAAGCCTCATCAACATTGATACTCTCAGACATCAGTGTCATCACACCGACACTGTCAGACACAAGCGTCACCACAAATGACACTGTCAGACACCGGCCTTACCACCTGTGACACTGTCAGCAAACAGCCTCATCACCAGCGACACTGTCAGACACCAGCCTCAATACCAGTAACACTGTCAGGCACCAGCCTCATCACCAGTGACACTCCACACTCAGACACCAGCCTCTCTACCACTGACACTATCAGTCAAAAGACTCACCACCAGTGATATTATCAAACACCAGTCTCTCAACCAGTGACACAGTCAGGCACCAGTCACACCACCAATGACACTATTAGACACTAGCCTCATCAACAGTGACACTGTCGGTAACCAGCTTCACCACCACTTATACTGTTAGACACCATCCTCATCACCAGTGACATTGTAAGACACCAGCCTCATCAACAGTGACTGTCAAACACCAGCCTCACCACCATTGACACTGTCAGACACTAGCCTCATCTCCACTGCCACTGTCAGACAACAGCCTCACCATCACTAACACTTTCAGACGCCAGCTTCACCACCATTGACACTGTCAGACACCAGCCTCACCACCAATAACACCGTCAGAAGCCAGCTTCACCACCACTGACGCTGTCAGACACCAGCCTCACCACCACTGACACTGTCAGACACCAACCTCACCACCAGTGACATTGTAAGACACCAGCCTCATCAACAGTGACTCTGTCAGCAGCAGCCTAATCTCCACTGCCATTGTCAGACAACAGACTCACCTCCACTGACACTGTCACACGCCAGCTTCACCACCATTGACACTGTCAGACGCCAGCTTCACCACCACTGACACTCTCAGACACCAAACTTACCACTAGTGATTCTGTCAGACACCAGACTCATCACCAGTGACACTGTCAGACACCAGCTGCACCACCAATGACACAATTAGACACTAGCCTCTCCACCAGTGACAATTTTAAACACAAGCCTCATCAGCAGTGACTCTGTCAGACACCAGCCTCACCACCATCGACACTGTCAGACACCAGCCTCTTGTCCACTGCCACCATCAGACAACAGTCTCACCATCAATGACAGTGTCTGACGCCAGCCTTACCACCACTGACACAGTCAGGCACCATTTTCTCCACCAGTGACACTGTCAGCCATTAATCTCACCACCAATGACATTATTAGACATATAACCTCTCCACCATTGACATTGCCAGACGCCAGCCTCATCACCACTGACATGTCAGACACGAGCCTCACCACCAGTGACACTGCCAGGCACCAACCTCTCTACCGCTGACACTGTCAGACACCAGCCTCACCAACAGTGACATTATTAAACACCAGCCTCTGCACCAGTGACACAGACAGACTCCAGTCTCACCACCAATGACACTATCAGACACTATCCTCATCAACAGTGACACTGTTAGACACCAGCCTCACCACCACTGACACTGCCATACACTAACCTCACCACTAGTGACATTTTAAGACACCAACCTCATCAACAGTGACACTGCTAGACACCAACCTCATCACCAGTGACACTGTCAGACATCTGCCTAACCACCAGTTATACTGTCAAACATCAACCTCACCACCACTGACACTGTCAGACGCCTGCGTCACCATCATTGACACTGTCAAAATTCCAGTCTCACCACCACTGACACTGTCAAACACCAGCCTGATCATCAGTGACACTGTCAAACACCAGCCTAATAACCACTGACACTGTCGGACACAAGCCTCATCACCACTGACACTGTCAGACACCAGCCTCATCACCACTGACATAGTCAGACACAGGGATCACCACCACAGGACACTGTCAGACACCAGACCCATCACCACTGAAACTCTCAGACACCAGCCTCATCACAAGTGACACTTTCAGCCACCAGCCTCACCACCACTAACACTGTTAGACACCATCCTCGCCACTAGTGAAACTGTCATAAAAATGCCTCGTCATCACTGACAGTGTCAGACAACAGCCTCATCAACACCGACACTGTTAGACACCAGCGTCACCAAAACTGACACTTTCGGACACCAGCCTCACCACAAATGGCACTGCCAGACGCCATCTTCTCTTCCACTGACTCTGTCAGACGCCAGCCTCACCACCAGTGATACTGTCTGACACAAGGCTCATCACCAGCGACACTGTCAGACACCAGCCTCATCACCAGTAACACGGTTAGACACCAGTCTCATGACCAGTGACACTGTCAGACACCATCCTCCTCGCAAGTGACAATGTCAGACACCAGCTTCACCAACAGTGACACTCTAGGACACAAGTGACAAACTAAGTCACCAGCCTCACTACCACTGACACTGACAGACGCCAGCCTCTCTACCACTGATACTGTCAGACGCAAGCCTCACCAACAGTGACACAGGCAGACGCCAGCCTCACCACCATTGACACCACCAGACTCCAGCCCCACCAACACTGACGCTGACGGACACCAGCTTCATCACCAGTGACACTGTCAAACGCCAGGTCACCATCATTGACACTGTCAGGCGCCATTTTCACCACCACCACTGACACTGTAAGACACAAGCCTCAACACCAGTGACACTGTCAGACACAAACCTCATTACCAGTGACGCTGTCAGACACCAGCCTCCTCACAAGTGACAATATCATATACCAACTTCACCACCAATGACATTTCTGACACCAGCTTCGCCACTAGTGACACCGTCAGGAAAAATGCCTCATCAACATTGACAGTGTCATACACCAGCCCTATCACCACCGACAATGTCAAACACTTGCCTCATAACCAGTGATACTGTCAGACGCCATCTTGACGTCCACTGACACTCTCAGACGCCAGCTTCATCACAAGTGAAACTGTCAGGCACCAGCCTCACCACCACTAACACTATCAGACACCAACCTCATCACCAGTGACACTGTCAGATATGCCTAACCACCAGTTATACTGTCAAACACCAACCTCACGACCACTGACACTGTCAGACGCCAGCGTCACCACCATTGACACTATCAGCATTCCAGTCTCACCACCAGTGACACTGTCAGACACCAGCCTGATCACCAGTGACACTGTCAAACACCAGCCTCATAACCACTGAATCTATCAGACACGAGCCTCGTCACCACTGACACTGTCAGACACAGGGATCACCACCATATGACGTTGTCAGACACCATCGTCATCACCAGTGACACTGTCAGACACCAGCATCATCACCTATGACACTGTCAGACACCAGACTCACCACAAGTGACACTCTCAGACACCAGCCTCACCACCACTAACACTATTAGACACCAGTCTCGCCACTAGTGTCACTGTCAGAAAATGCCCCGTCAACATTGACAGTGTCAGATAACAGACTCATCAACACCGACACTGTTGGACACCAGCGTCACCAAAACTGACACTTTCGGACACCAGCCTCACCACAAATGGCACTGCCAGACGCCATCTTCTCTTCCACTGACACGGTCAGACATCAGCCTCATGATCAGTGACACTGTCAGACACCAGCCTCCTCAAAAGTGACAGTGTCAGACACCAGCTTCACCAACAATGACACTCTCTGACACCAGTGACAAACTAAGTCACTAGCTTCACTACCACAGACACTGACGGACGCCAGACTCTCTACCACTAATACTGTCAGACGCCAGCTTCACCAACAATGACACAAGCAGACGCCAGCCTCACCACCATTGACACCACCAGACTCCAGCCTCAACAACGCTGACGCTGACAGACACCAGCTCCATCACCAGCGTCAGTGTTAGACACCAGATTCTCTACCACTGACACTGTCAGGCGCCAGTCTCATCACCACTGACACTGTATGACACAAACCTCATCACCAGTGACACTGTCAGACACCAGCCTCATTACCAGTGACACTGTCAGACACCAGCCTCCTCACAAGTGACAATGTCAGACACCAGCTTCACCACTAATGACACTTTCTTACACCAGCCTCGCCACTAGTGAAACTGTAAGGAAAAATGCCTCATCAACATTGACAGTGTCATACACCAGCCCCATCACCGTCAACACTCTCAGACACCAGCCTCATCACCAATGACACTGTCAGATGCCATCCTGACTTCCCCTGACACTCTCAGAAGCGAAGCTTCACCATAAGTGAAACTGTCAGGCACCAGCCTCATTACCAATGACACAATTAAACACTAGCCTCTCCACCAGTGACACTGTCAGACACCAGCCGCCTCACAAGTGACAATGTCAGACACCAGCCTCACCACCAATGACACTTTCTGACATCAGCCTCGCCACTAGTGACACTGTCAGGAAAAATGCCTTATCAAAATTGACAGTGTCATACACCTGCCCCATCACCACCGACAGTGTCGAACACCAGCCTCATAACCAATGACACTGTCAGACGCCATCTTGACTTCCACTGACACTCTCAGACGCCAGCTTCACCACAGGTGAAACTATCAGGCATCAGCCTCTCACCACTGACACTGTCAGACATCAACCTCATCACCAGTGACACTGTCAGACACCAGCCTCATCACCAGTGACACTGTCATACAAATGCGTAACCACCAGTTATACTGTCAAACACCAACCTCACCATCACTGACACGGTCAGAAGCCAGCGTCACCACCATTGACACTGTCAGTAACCAGTAACTTTGTCAGACACCAGCCTCATCACCAGTGACACTGTCAAAAACAATCCTCATAACCATTGAATCTATCAGACACGAGCCTAATCACCCCTGACACTGTCAGGCTCTGGGATCACCACCATATGACACTGTCAGACACAATCCTAATCACCAGCGACACTGTCAGACACGATCCTCATCACTAACGACACTGTCAGACACCAGCTTCACTACCAGTGACACTCTCAGACGCAAGCTTCACCCCACTAAAACTGTCAGACGACAGCCTCACCACCACTGACACTGTCAGACACCAGCCTCACCACCAGTAACTTTGTCAGACACCAACCTCATCACCAGTGACAGTGTCAAACACCAGTCGTATCACTAATGACACTATTTTACAGAAGCCTTTCACCAGTGATACTGTCAGACGCCAGCTTTGCCATCATTGACAGTGTCAGACACAAGCATCACCACCATTGACACTGTCAGACGCGAGCTTCACCACAAATGACGCTGTCAGACGCCACCATCATCATCACTGACACTGTCAGACGCCAACTTCACCACCAGTGACACTGGCAGACGCCAGCCTCGCCACCATTGACACTCTCAGGCGACAGGTTTACAATCATTGACACTGTTAGACACAAGCATCACCACCATTGACATAGTCAGACACGAACTTCACCACCACTGATACTGTCAGATACCAGCCTCACCACAAGTGACAATGTCATCATCATCACTGACACCGTTAAACGCCAAGTTCACCACCAGTGGCACTGGCAGACGCCAGCCTCACTTCCATTGACATTCTCAGGCGACAGCTTCACCGCCACCGACACTATCAGACACCAGCCTCACCACCAATGACTCTGAGAGACGCTAGCCTCATCACCAATGACACTGTCAGACATCAGCCTCTCTACAACTGACACTGTCAGACACAAGCCTCATCACCAGCGACACTGTCAGACAAAAACCTTATCACCAGTGACACTTTCAGTCACAAGCCTCATCACCAGTGACATTGTCAGACATTAGCCTAACAACCATTACACTCTCAGACACCAGTCTCACCACTGACATTGTCAGCTACGAGCCTCATCTCCACTAACACTTCCAGAAACCAACCTCACCACCATTGACACTGTCAGACACAATCTTCACCACCACTGACACTGTCAGACACCAGACTAACCGCCACTGACACTGTCAGACATCAGTCTCACCACTACTGAAATTCAGATATCAGCGTCAATAACAGTGACACTGTCAAACGCCAGCCTCACCACAAATGACACTGTCAGACACTATACTCATCACCACTGACACTGTCAGACACCAGCCTCATCACCGCTGAGACTGTCAGACACCAGGCTTGGTGTATTTAGTAAATCTTTCATAAGGATTTGATTGATAATTGGATGGGCTTTAAAGTTGCCTGGGGACAATTAAAGATCTTATTATTAGCAATTGATATTGACTCAGTTGTGTTATTTGTGGCTTAGTCAGAGGGTATAGGATAAGACAACACAATGGACTGATCAACCTTGACTGCTGAGAGGGTGGAGTGATTAAGGAGGGTTTGTCGGAGGGGGGTTGACCTGGGTAGCTGGGAGTGTCCAGGCCAACTTTTTTATATTTTCTTTTTTCGTCAATTCTCTCATAATGATTTAGTTGATGATAGGATGGGCTTTGAAGTCACCTGGGGACAACTTAATGTTCTTAGTATTATCAATCAAGATAGCCTCAATGATATTACGTGTAGCGTAATCTCCAGATGGATAAAGAATAACTGGGTTATTAAGATCTACTGGGTGATCTTTTTCATGACAGTGTTTAGCGATCGCATTATTGTGGCCACCCCTGCGTACTGATTGCTTGAGCCAATAGCATCTCTCAGTTACAGTTTTTCCAGTCTGGCCAATATATAAGTCTTTATATGCCTCACATTTGACAGCGTAAACACTCCCAATTGTTGAATGATTTGGTCTACTTCTTATTAAGATCTTACTGATAGTGTTACTGTACTGGAAGGCAACATTACAGGCATTGTTCTTTAGTACACTTCTAAGATTAGCTAAGTTGGGAGAATAGGGAAGAACTACACATTCAGACCTATTCTCATTTATAGCATTTTTGTTACTGGATGCATAAAATGTCTTCCTAGCTTTCCAGTAAGCTTTATTCACAAACCAATTAAGGTAGCATAACTGCCTAGATATACGTCTTATATGACTACATTCATCCATCAGTCCCGTGGGTTCACATATCTTTAGTGCTCTTAAAAACATGTACATAACTACAAACATTTTCATAGAATAATCATGCACTGAAAAATAATGAATATAGCTTTTAGAGTTGGTAGGCTTCCTATAGATCTAAAGGACAAATGATCAGATTCTCTTGTTATCAACACATCAAGAAAGGGCAGTTTGCCTTTCTTTTCCCATTCAGTTATGAATTTAATGGTGGGATGGACATTTTTTAATTCATTAAAGAAAGCATCACAATCTTGGGAAGATGGCCACAGGGACAACACATCATCAACGTATCTAAACCA
>JAYMFT010317847.1:0-10038 GCA_038088735.1 Panulirus argus | reverse complement strand
TTCTCTCTATACATATTCGCCATTTCCCGCATAACCAAGGTAGCGATTAGAACAGAGGACTGAACCTTAGAGGGAAAATCCTCACATGGCCCTCTTCTCTGTTCCTTCTTTTGGTAAGGTAAAAACTGGAGGGGAGGATTTCCAGTCCCCCGCTCCTTCCCCTTTTAGTCGCCTTCTACGACTCTCAGGGAATACGGAGGTAGAATTCTTTCTCCCCTACCTCAGGGATTATATATATATATATATATATATATATATATATATATATATATACACACACACACACACACACACACACACATTATCCTTCCTTTGTGTTAAATTTAGCGATGTGGATATGGTTCACTCTCTTTATATCGAAACTTATTCGCTAGTCGGTTTACAGTTTATAGTTTCTCAGTTATCAACGGTTTCAACTGATTACTGATTCTAACAATTTTCTTTAAACCGAAATAATGCAGATAAGACGATACCCAGAAGCTCGTTTTCTGACTTCCTTTGAAAACTGGTGCAACATTGGCAAGTCTCGTACCATTTTTCTCTTCGAATAAGACCTGTTGAGAAATTCTTGGTGAATGGAGGTAAGGTCAGGTGGGGTCACGGAATATCAGTTAGTTACAGAGTGCACAGTTCTGTGATGCGTGAGTTTCACTGAATTCCTGGTTTAATGGATACATCTCTACAAAACTCGACCGACATTCTTCTCAACATCTGATATCATTACAATAACGTTCCCTTAAGTTGTGGAGGAGAGAAGGCAAAGGTATGTGTGGTACTGCCATTTAAATCTGCTGTAAGGATGATCAAACCCTGCGCTAGTTAGGTCTGGTGAGTCTGGTGGGCCTTTTATTGCATAGTTTGTTCAGTTCTTGTGTCCTGCATTTGTTTTATTCTTCAGTTTATTTGTACAGTGAATTGTTTCTTGTACATTTTATTTAAACTCAGTATTCCAACGTTCTTCATTTGTTTTTACATCCATATACCGATGATATAATTCCTTTATATGGCCGTGGTTGGGTAGCGCGATTGGGTTGGCTGGACCAGCGAGGCGTGGAGGCCGCTCAAGACGAAGAGCTTCAGTAAAGAGGACGAAGTGTTGATCGAGGATGTTCAGGTTGGTGTACAGGATGACTGGCAGTTCACTAGCGTCTGTGCTTCAGGGAAATGGTCGTTGTAAACGCTAGTTCCTTCCGTTGGATATGTGTTTGGGTGAGTCAGTTCTACGGAAGTAGATATGGTGTTTCGGGTAATGTGCTGTCAAGATTAAATTTCTTGCGTGATTCCGCTGTAGTTGTTGCTGCAAGTCATTCTGGTTGAGACGGTGGGAACTGTGGCTGTGTGGCGGACTTTGGTCCGGCGGGTGCCCGGATCCCAGCCCTTCGTCCGGCGGGTGCCCGGATCCCAGCCCTTCGTCCGGCGGGTGACCGGATCCCAGCTCTTGGTCCGGCTGGTGCCCAGGTCCCCAGCCCTTGGTCCGCCACTCCCAGCTGTCTTCCAAGTAGCCCTGGGCCGTCCTGCGGGCCTCTGTGCCTTCCACGTTCCTTTGTTGTCGTAATGGAACACCTCTGCCGTCGCTGCCCCTGTGTTCGCTGAGATGTGCCGCCCGCCATCGCTGTGTGTTGACAAAATGCACAGTGAAGGTTGGCCTTACTGGTGGCGACCAGTGACGTAGTGTAGGGTTATGGTAGTAGCTGTGGGCAGTGTACGATGGCGTGAGGAGAGGGGAGAGAGGTCACTCCACGCCAACCTCATCCGTTTACGTGAAGAAAGATCTTGCAAATGTGATTTCATCGCACCTCTTGTAGGGAGGAAGTTTTGTAATATGATACCTCTTTATATATACGAGTTTTGTCATGTCCCTTTGTGTATAATTTTTTTTTGTGTGTGTGTTACCTCTTCTTCCTTCCTTGCCAACACTTGGCGTACACTCAACAGTCCTCCCCACGCCCTCTCTATGTCATTACCTTCCACGTCCGCCAGGAAGTGGTCCTTGAGGGGCGTGAGAGCATCTTGCTCTACAGTGGGTGTGTTGGGCCTCCCTGGGCGGGGTCGTGAGCCAGTAGAACCAATGGACAAAGGGAAGTGACTTGACGGTTCTCGGCCGCTTCGTTGGTGGCGTCAGCTTGACTCCCAGGAGGAAGCCACCCTCACTTGGGCAAGGGTTGAGTTAGGGTCAAGAAAGGGTTGTAAACTGGGGAAGTTCTGGGTAAAAAACTGTTAAGGGTGGTGAAAGGGTAGAGTGGAGTGGAGGATTTGAGAGCGTGCAATAGAATAGTTGATGGAGGGAGGTGGGAGGGGGGGGGGTAGTTAAGACTTAGACAAAGGGTTGATTGAGATTAACGAGTGTAACGGGGAAGTAAGGATTTAAGGTCTTGCAGGGGTGTAAACGGGAGGGGTATAGTCTGTGACAGACTTTTGACGGGGGGTGGACGTCATACGGAAGATTGACGAGGAGGCGGACAGATGGGGAGGCTTATTAGACGCCGTCGGTAGTGTCATGAGGTCGAACGCACGATGGCTGAAGTGAAGTGTTTACCTTGCATTTGCTGGCGTAGACTTCATAGGTCTTCCACCACCACAGCTTGGGTTTGGTCCAAACTGATGAATTGGGTCGTTGGCTGTTAGAGGCCGCGGGCCCGCAGGCCTAGCCTAGCTGGTCTAGTGCGCCGTGTAAGTGCTTGTCTAGGGCCATGTTAATTTCTTCATCGTGTATCCGTTGTTGTTTCTGATGGGTGGAGGCCGTGTGTTGAATAGTCTTGGACCCCGGATGTTCTTGAGTATAGAGATGAACAGTACATGGCAGCATTGTTGCGTTGGAGGGAAATGTATGAAATGAATCGAGTCCCTGGATGATGATGAGGTGACAGTAATAGAACGGAAGAAGTGACAGTAGATGACAGAACAGGTGGCACCTGACAGGAAATGTAAACAATACAAAATCAACAAAGGGAAACTTGCCCCATCACCGGGGCGGCTGTCAGCCGGACTGCACCATAGAGTAAACAGGGGACGTAATGGCTGGTGTTTATGTCGTCAGCCGATGCTTTATTTGGCTGGCCTTGGCTTAGAAAGACATCTCTTAGAGGGATGATGCCGCCATGTTGATTACTTGACTGACTGGGGCTTGTTGAGGGAGAGAGACGCTACAGTATGATGCTGGTGGATCGCATTATCATGCATCCTGGTGGGACACAGGGCAGCATGCACCCAGGGTATGGTGCGTCGCCGCCGGGTTGCACTCAGATGGTGTGATGATATACGTGGAAAGCTGTAGTGCAAATGAATAAACTGATGACACTGTTCTGTCTGTCATGGGAGATAATACATCTCCCCTGACTTTTCCTCCAGGATGTTTATGTGTTTGAAATGAAATTAGATTTTGTGATACTTGAATCGAACGGATTTCTTTTTTATATGAGATTATCAAAAGATTATCAAATTGTAAAGAATGAAATATTTCTTTGTTTTCATAATATCAAGGAAATCGTGAATAATTATTTGACAGTAGAATTTATGTACACTTGAAATATTCCCACGTCATTAGTGAATGTTCTCATGAAATTACACGTACTGGCAGGAGAGGCTTTGGTATATATAGTGCAGCTGGATGGCTGCCTTTCATTACTCCTCTCAAGAGGAATTAATGTTGTTGGCGTTGCGAATATCAAGTAGCGAGGTGAGCGGTGAGGGTCAGGTTACAGCGGGAGACTTAAGATGGGGCGGAAAGATGGTAACCAAGTGTGGGAGGTGCGTCTGTGCTCGTCTGCACTTGTCTCTGCGCCAGAACGCGACGGAGAGGTCTGGACCCCGCACCACGAGAAGCCAATGCTCTAAGATGCGGTGAATTGATAGGAGCCGAGTGTTGTGTTTTGTGTGTGTGTGTGTGTGTGTGTGTGTGTGTGTGTATGTGTGGGAGGTGCTTCTCTCAGACTTCACAGTAAGTGTACAAGTGAGATAGCAATACGTTCATTACAGTAGAGGGAAACCTGCCCCTGCGTATCTTGACCCCACAGCAGAGTGATCGGATTGGCTCATGGTTGGCAGATACCTCGCACATTGCAAGGTAACACAAACAAATAAATAACTTTTCATAGGATACGAAGCAAAATGTATAATGTAGGATGACCTAGGGTGCTGTACACTGCGATAATCCATCGTGTGTTGAAAAGTGCAGGGGAACGCGAGACAACAGGATTCCCGACGGACTTGGACAAGGTAAAGCTGGAGTTTTCTTAGAGTATTTTTGGGAGGCCTGCTGCTCCAGCAGCCCGGGCTGGATCACGACTGCTGGACCGGGTCGTTGGTCGACTAAGCTGTTGGTTCTGTTCGAGAAAAATGATGCTATCTTAAGCTAATCTCTATAGATAAAGGCAGTAAAGCAGAATGCCTCTCAGAAAATTTGACTGGAAGACACACGTTGATGTAATTACAACTGTTGGATACTTTGGAGAAGGGATTTTAGTCGCTACTCTGTAAAGGAAAATGAAGTTTGAATACAATCATATTATATGACGTCTTTTTGAGCAATTATCACTGGGACGTGGAGGATGGCATGCTTGCACTACCAAGTAGTTTTGTTCATCAGTAGATGGAGGATGTGTCGTGTGGATGATTCCATTATTGACACAACTTTATGGATAATTATGGTTCTTGTTAATGTGACAAAGAGCTCGATAGTGATAGGTGTAAAACACACGCACACACACACACACACACACAAAGTAGGTGCAGGATATTCAGAATTCAGTGCATGAAGGTGAAAATGAAAATTTTGTAAAGAACCTGAGAATTGGATGTGAAATGACAACTATAACCAAAGTTACAAGAGTTAGAGCTGCATGAGGTGATTGATACCAACTTATCACTGATGATTTTTCAACTGGAAGATAATTTAACAACAGAGAAGGGTGACGATGGAAGAAATTCTGGCAAGAGAGTTACCAGAAGATAGAGACGCGTCAGATGCAGCTACAGGGATTAAAGGAAAAATAAAAGAAAATGAAAATATATTCAACGTTAAAGTGTTACGACCAGTAAAAGAACACCAAAGACTTCATTCAAAATTGGGATTAGACGGATGGTACCAAAGTTGGCTAATTAACTTGCCGTCCTTAAAGAAGTCAGTCGGGTCTTTATTTCGATAGATAGATCAAAGGAAGACAGAGGAAGAAGTAAAGAAAAAACTTCCTGGAGGTAGAAAACGTGGGGTATCAAAGGAGACTAGAGGGCAGATCAGCCTCGCCACCAGCACAGGATCTTTGTTAAATGTGACCTCTGTATCACAGCGCGCTGCACGTGATGGATGGGAGCAACTGGAAATGTGGGAAGAAGTCCTCGCATCTTTTGATTAACATCATAACACGCTGTTGTAATTGAGGTTGTTTCCAATACCCTGCAATGTATACAGCTTAGTTCCTCAGAGAACCATATTTGCCCTTATGATGTTTCTCATTTTCATATTTAGTTTGCATACAAGACCTAATTCCAAGCCATTGGTTCATTACCATCCTCTGCAGACGATGCTGGGAGGACATGGAAATGCCATCACAAGAAGACACTAAGATAATGCAGACATGACTCAAGTCTTCCGGTGGGCCACTGCTGATAGCTTGCATCTTGACGGTATCATGTTTCGGCTGCTCTTTATGAGCGAAGTGAAGAAATAAAAAACCACAGGGTACCGGACAGAAATGGAGACCATTGTTTCTGGAAAGAGCGGAATGGTAAATATTTGATGACCTCACTTCCAGCGAACTCAGCAGAGCAGCATTGGCTCTCTTTTTAAGAAAACTGGAAGGCTGGATTTTCCGGACCTTCCAGACGCTCTTCAAGGCACTCATACTCTCACAAACAGAAGCCTGTTGTATGCTAACGTTGCCTCGCAGGCCGAGCGAAATTGCAGGTTAAGGACGTGTGTGAAGGTTTTTCACAGTCCACACTGATAGTGCGAAGGATTAGAATTCCAGGGAACGACTGGAAACACTGGGGTTGTACACTCTGGAAGGCAGAGGGGGGGGGGGTATATCTCGATTTACTGGTGGAAAATCCTGGAAGGCATAAATTTCAATTTACACACACAAATTAAAAAAAAGATCCATGGGTTTGAAAGGCTGTAAAACATTACCACAGAAAGCAAAGGGTGCAGTAACTTCAGTAAGAAAAAGTGCTTTGAATATCCGGGACCCAAAATTGTTTAATGCATTGCAATTAGAAACGAAATAATTTACAAAGGCCTTGTTTAAGAAATTACAGATCAGCTGGATGTAGTGATCACATTGGTTTACGGGCCGCGGCTTCCGCTAGCCTGACTGAGTTTGAAATGATCGTAAGGGATACGTAAGGTAAGGTACGAAGGGAAAGATAAGGCCGCTACTCACATGTGGACTCACTCTTCTCAGCCTGGCTGGTCTGGTACGTTCTGTGCCTGCATCTCTCCAATGACGTTCTGAAGATGTACAGTGGGTGATCCTAGTGTCTTATTTGTGCTGCACTGTTTTTTCTTAGTTTCTTTATGGCGCCTTTTGTTTGTTTGTAACAATGTTACTCGACAAATCTTCCGTGCCTGTCATGCTATAGAGAATGAATTTTGAGGGTATGTTGGGAACAAAGCCTTATCGGTTTTTAACGTGGGAATTATATATTTCTCCTGTTCTTACGCCTGCGAATATAGTCGTTCTTAGTAAATTCGATTTTGATTTACACGAAAGTTACTCTTGATTGTGAAAGGACGTAACACATAGTGTGAGGAATACCTGGTGAAGTCTCCGGGGGTCTCCACCCCCACAGCCTGGGCTGGGCCCAGGCTGCTGGATTGAGTCGTTGGTCCTGCCAAGCTTTTGGAAGGCGCAGCCCTCGGGCCCATATACCCTTCCCCCTAGCCTGGATGGTCAGTTACACTTTGTAGGTACCTATTCAGTGCACTATTGAACTCTGGAGTGCATCCTATGTTGTTTGTGATGGTAGATGGAAAGGTTTTGAAGAGTCCAACCCGACAGTCTCGCTCATCTTTATATATTCTGGAGAGTGTTTGTGCGTTGAAGTGTGTCTTCATTGGTTTGCCTCTCTGATCATTCCTTATCTGTCTGTTTTGTGTCTCTTGAGGTGGGCTTTTGGGGCGCCTTGTGATTCGTGCAGCCGACCTATCTAACCCTTCCATTCCTCCTTCCGTTGTAGGTTGGTCGATAAATGGGAACCCAACCTAAAAGTGTTATTGACTTTTGTGTGTGTGATTAAGCGGCGTCCTGCAGATTATCTACATACTCTACAAGACCCGTAAGGCTGAAGAAGTCGCGGGAGCCAGAAGGTATGTGCCTCAGACAGCCTGCCTGACTGGTCGGTGGTGCAGCAGAGGAGATCGATTCCAGATCAGCTGCAGAAGCAGACGCGAGCCAGCAAGACCAAGATAAGGTGTACTTAAGGTACATTACTGCGATGTATGTTTTATCAAGCGTCATATGTATCTCTCTTGAGGTAATTGTCTACAGCTGTACTACAGATATGTACCTGCGGCTGATTATCGTGTCCAGGATATGTAAGTGTGTAGTCAGGCTCCAGAGCTGTACTACGTTCTTAAGGTATGTGTTTCTAGTTATTTCGCTGAGGAAGGTGATACGTGGGACTATATATTTAGGGTCCATGTGGCCATATGTACTGGAAGGTGTCCTTTAATTTGTGTGCAGGTGAACCCGAGGTGATTACCGGGAGTGGTTGGCTTATCTCACTCCCAAGATGGGTAACAGTATTCTCGCCGGGGAAATTGCTACCAGTTAACCAGTTGGAGAAGTGCCGTGGGAAGCTAATCTTCCTGCTTCCCGCTTTATTTGTGTAATTTATATTTATTTCTCAGTTTTCAGAGAAATTGTATTATTACGACCGCAGAAATCACTTTACGATGTCCATATGTAGTTTTTCAGCATCATAAACTTTGCCTTTTTTTTGAGCAAAGATATCTAGTAAGGAAGTTCTTTAGATTCTTCTCGGAAAAATTGCTCTCTTCTTATTGATGCTCCTCGTATCCGGCCCCTGAAAGGCTCCACCCAGGCCATCTCCTTGGATTTTCATTTCCTGCTCAGAGTCTTCTGAAAATATCCGGCCCTCCTCCCTGGAGTAACCTGAGCACTCCTCGGCTGCCATCATCATCTCATGCATTGTAATGTGTCTTCTCGGAAAGGTTTAACTTTTTATATCGTTTGATTTTTACCTTGTAGACATTTTTTCTACTTGAGGAAATATCCTTAAAGTGTTTTAGAATTCAGTTTTTTACCAAAGGGGGTGATTTTGGGGAAGATAGCGTAAAGCAGTTAATGGTTCGTTGGATATTGAGAGAGTGGAAATTTTGAGATATTTTCATCCTCACTCAGCATTAAGCTCAGTGGTTGTCGGAGATTTAGCAGACAGCAGTAAGAGCAAGAGGAGGCGAAGGGAAGTGTGTGGGAGGGAGGAGCGATGTGCCGTGGTGGGAGACAGAGGGGCGTCGCAGGAGCTGGGAGAGGAACGTTGGAGATTAGGCTTTGTTCGTGGGTAGGAATTAAAGGTGTTGTGCTCCTCCGCTGTGGCCAGCCCGAGGTATACTTTCTCCTGGGTTATTGCACCTCCTGCTGTGTCGGGAGGATTCATCGATGTCATTGGTCCTTCGTGTGATCAGCTGATGTTGATCTAGTTACGTCGACCACCAATAATTAATTAAGTTGTAATTTCATTGTTAAGGGAATGTAATAATCATAACATTCCGGCAATCTGGCCGAGCTGTTCCAGGGATGATGATCTAGTAATCCAGTTTATGACGCGGTTGAAGTGCAACATCCTGCAAGTTTCCTCCTCAAGGAGGTCAGTGGAACATTAGTTTCGCCGGGTAGCTGTGCTGCTCGGCTGTCATGCAGTTGGCTTCACCTCAGATTTTATATCGTAGTGCACTTCCGCGTCCAGTCCAGAGGTTATGAGAGTCCTGGTTCTCGGTCCAGGAAGTACTTGCAAGCTAATTCTTTGAATATCGACACTGACTTTTTTTTTGCACGTATGACTCTGCATCATACGGGAGCTGCCTACTGGGCCTCCGGCAGGAGCTAGCTGCCTCCCGTACCTAGGGCAGGCTACGGGAGTCTGTGTGACGTTATGTGTATATAAATGTTAGCTGAAGATCTACAGTTAATTAGTCAGCCTCCATCATGTAAGTTGCTCCTATAGTGACCGTCTTACTTCAATTGATATTTTTCCTCTAAGTTACATTTGTATCACACGGTTTCTTACGATAATTATATACCGAGAAAACTGGCTTATTACGCGTGTAACATTTGCCGGGAATGTAATTTCACGTTGGTTCAAAAAAGTGAAACGTGAAACCCTAATTGTGATGGTTGGCTTAACAAGACATGTGTTAAGGGAGGTGATGGTGCTGGCTGCCAGCCTGGGCATAAAGAGTATGAGGGGCTCCTGAACAGGCATTGGGCAGCATCCTCCTGCAGCAGGATGGTGCACACACATCTGCTCCTTCAGCAACAATGAGTATTTGTGTCTGGCTTCAGAGACTAGCATCTTACATTCTGATCTTGGGGTGTTAAGTGCAGGTAGTGAAGATAAAGAATCGGGAGATAATTAAACTGTCTGTAGCAGAGATTTTTACGTGCTCAAGAGCGATAAGTATGGCGAACAGTTCAGTTTGTGGAGTAAACGCCCAATTGCTTATTCTAACATTTTTCTCTAGTCTGTTACCATTGGGCTGAATCACATTGGCAGCACTGCCTACCCTCCCAGTGGCAGAGTCGCGAGAAACGTCAGTATAGATGCACTGGGCTATGTTATTGTCAGTCTGCAGTTTCTGTATAATGTTCCAAAGCAATGGTTTTGGCTAAGTGTTGAAGGTGAAGATTATAAATGATTAGATTCTTGGGTGGATAATTTGGTATAGTGACGTCAAAGGGAGTTATCTTCCGGGGAGGCAGGAAATGCTGCTGCCTCCTAATTCTATACAGATTATGTACTCCAAACACTGTCATGTGATTGGCTGTTATTTGGATCCATTTAGATTCACTTGTGCCATGG
>JAYMFT010317836.1:0-10038 GCA_038088735.1 Panulirus argus | reverse complement strand
TGGACTTTTGTCCGTGACTGGAGCCTTCAACAGCGAATATGTATGAAAAAAAAAAATATATATATATATATATATATATGAAGAAAGTACTGACTTTAATGAAATAACGAAATCTGAGCCAGTCTTCGAAGAGTGAAGTTAAGTCTGAGAAGAAATATCCTTGTGCATCAGTGTGTGCAATTTAAAGATATTTGCTTTGCTCTGCTTAAATGATGCAAGATAACCAAATATCCTCAAGAAGTTTACACTAGTTTCCTTTCGTTTACATTTACCGGTCATTGTGGAAGATTATCTAAATCCATTTCCTTGAAAAGTCCTTCACTCCTTCATAGCATCAATCACACGATCCTCATCTGTGTGTGCCGTGCTGGAGGTCGCCAGTCTCATCGGCCATCAGGGAGCTGCCGGATCCCCTCTCACTATTGGGAGGTCTGGCTAGTAACACGCTCTGGTCGGTGTGAAGAAAAGGTTATTCTGGCCAAGCAAGGGATCTGGTTTTCGAAGAGATCCAGAGATAGCGCATTTACAAAAAAAAAAAAAAAAAAAAAAGAAAATGGGATGAGGTGTGTCGATCTAAGCACTGAGAAAAATGACCCATTTAAGACTAGGGGCGGAATCATAGAGAGCAATCATGGAATCACCGTGAGCAAAGAGTCAGCTTTGGCTGTTGACAAGAATGACTAATGTCAATTACATTTGCCACGAAGAGAAGGGAACCAGTCAGACCCGTAAAGTTACTTCGCAATGAATATCTTTTAACTTAAACGATATTTAACTGAAAAGAAGATTTGTCTCTGGTCTTTCATGATGTCAAACCATTTTAGTGAAGTCCAGAATATGCCAAAGTATTCACGCATAAAAATGCTTCTGAGAGGTTAGCCGGTTAGCCATACCAGGTAGTGTCAAGGGAAACAGTAAATGTGCAAAAGAGTTATTCAGAATATGCTTCAAGAACACTAAATGATTAGAGAAAATCAGTAATAAGCGTTGGTTATAATGACCAAAAATGAACAAAATTAAAGATAAAAGGAAAACATATGTTTAAGCTAAAAGATCGAGAAAGTAATAGAATGAAAATAATGACGATAAGAGAGAGAAGTAAGAGTTCAGATGAAAACCTGGTACGATCTAGATTCTAACTGAAATATCTGTCTTAGTAGACGCTTTGAAGCGCCATCTATGGTCTAGGTTGAGCAGATGAGGTGTCCTGATTATATGTACAATCTTTGTGAGACCGCAGGTACTGATTCTGATTGCCTTTAGGTAGCGATCATGGCGGCGTCACTCCTGGTGGAAAGTGCCTCTCAAAGCTTGAATGTGAACGTCCTGGTTTTCTTTAAAATTTGGTATGGTAATCTGGTGGGGAGTTGGGCTTTGTAATTTTCTGTTGATGTGTAAGAGGGGAAGTCTTGGCCGCCTGTAAATGGTGTTTGGGATTATGACTACTTGTACTAGATGGTGGGTTGGACGTGCTATCTGCCTGTAGAGGATGAGATGGGCGTTCTGTCGAGCGGGAGTGGGCAGTCTTGATGATGTTTTTCCACCTCTTCTCAACCATATCCAGTGACTACAACATTCTAACAGTCTTTAACGACCTCCATGAAAATATCGTCACTTCCTGTAGATAACTCTTTGAGGAAGTTTGTCCAACTGGACGCCATCTCACACTTGGGTCGTCAAGCAAGCTCCTGCAGCATTCTCGAGCCAGAACTACAGCTTCTCAGATGTTTGGATGATTTAATGTCAAAAAAGCTATTTTACGAAACTGCCAGACGAAAGAGTGGAATGTTTCTGCTTCCTGCAACAAAGAAGAATTATGGATCCAAGAGAAAGGAGAGTGTGCAGTAAATGACAAAAGCAAAACTATGCGACAGACAAGAGAAACTTATACAAACGTGGCTGGCGGCTAACATATACCTCAGGCGGGGTACAAAAACTTTAACAGATTGTAAGCCACACCCCCACTGGAGACGAAAGAGGGAGTGAGAGCTTGGGGAAGTGGGTGGTGGGGAGAGGGTAAGGGGTGAGCAGGAGCAGGGGACAAGGGTACGTATCTACCAGGTGGGAGGTTGGCAAGTGCTGTGCAGCCCACCTGACGTGCGCCCGCGATTAGGTTGACCGCTACCGTCTCCGACAGCCGCGCGCTGGCTTGCTCGTCTGCCTTCAAGCTGCGATGAAGAGTTCTTACCAAAGAGCATCAATGCGATATTTTGCCATGAGGCAGAGAGAGAGAAAGAGAGAGAGAGAGAGAGAGAGAGAGAGAGAGTCGGGTCACAGGACATGAGGTACTCGTGCGTGTGGTAGGTGAACGACACAGCCCGGTTCGTCATGCCCGGGTCTGCCATATGGCAAAAATATGCCGGAAGTTGCATTCAAGGATAACAGTTGCAAAAACTGGAGTTCGGCTTTTGGTGAAGGTTTTGCAATGAGTCATTCTGCTTCTCCAGGTCATTTTGAGCTGTTATGGTTCCATGTTGTGGTCAAGCGTTTAGGTAGCTAAATGTTCAGAGGAATTGATGTTGAACGTCGACGTTAAGGGATTCCATAGATATTCTTGGCGTATGAACATTACTGCAGCATTGGTAATTAACCTAATGAATTCGCATACAGAATACAGACGACTAAAGGCCCTCATGGGCACCGAGGCTGACTAGAAATATTCACCTTTCCCCATCTTCCTGACCAGCTGAAGTGATTATGTTATGCAGATGAAGAGAGATTCTTGTAGTAATTGCAATAATATTCCTGAATTCTGCAATCTCTTCGTTTTTCTTCCATACACAAAATAGCCTGAATCCCTATGATAAAAATATGTGTGTGTGTGTGTGTGTGTGTGTGTGTGTGTGTGTGTGTGTGTTACTGTTTTCGCGAATCAACCTTATGGCATTGCGCACTTATATACATAAACTTCCTAGAACGTACCAGCGTCGCTATTTACGCGACCATATCATAAATAGCTGGACGTCTTCAGCCAGAAGTTCTCTTCTTTAGGAAGTGCAAAGTTTTATTCTGCATAAGATTCATGATTTTCTTCAAGATTTGAATAATGATTCTGAAATCACAATCTGAAATACCACCACTCACATTTTCAGCAGACTGTGGTTAGGAAATTATTATCGTTTGTCGCTTCAAGGAGTCAATTGTTTCACGACTCTCATCTGCTCTACGAAACCTAATCCTGCAAGACACATACCCAGGTGGTGTAAACTACGAACAAGAGAATTTTGCCTCAAAACACTATGTTAGTTGAAAACAAAAAGGTTACTAAAATGCATTTAGGTCGAGTGATGATTAGCGAGCATATGCCGGATGACGACTGGCGGGTGTTGGATGATGGGCAGCATTTGATGGGTGATGATTGGCGGATGTTGAGGGATGGGCAGTATGACAGGTGATGATTAAACCCCTTCACATTCTGCATTTTCAGTGAGCCAGAGCAAATCATCTCCCACCTCATCCGAATTCCTGACCGTTGTGACCACTCTCTTAACACTTTGGATCTGCTTTTCACCTCAGATCCTCCCTCTGTAACTACACAAACTCGCCTCCAGTTGGTTCATCTGGTCACAGTCTCATAAATGTATCGATTTTTAACAGCGCCTCCTACTCCAGCGGCCTTTTCTAAACGAAAATATTGGCACCTCAACAACTAAGCTGACTGGAATAACTTACGAAAATTCTTTTACGTGGTTATGCATCTATCTCTGCCAGACGCATAACAAATGTTATTGTTGAGAGTTTAGAAGCATTTATTCCCTCTTCCTCCAAGACGACTTCTTCCAGTCCTTGGTTCAACCGTTCCTGTTCTGAGGCCATTCAGACAAGCGACCAGGCATATATAGCGTGGAAAAACTTTTGTTCCTCATACTTCCACTCATCATTTATCACTGCCAGTAATCATTGCAAGTACGTTATCCGTGAGGAAAAGCGTTCCTTTATTCAAAGGAAGTACGATAACCTCTCCTCGTCATCCACTGATGCGTCTTTCTGGTCTTTAGCTAAGGACATCTCTAATAACTTCTGTCGCTCTACCTTACCTTCACTTTTGCCGTTCTATGTTGCTATAGCAGTCTCTCACGTAGATAAAGCAACTCTTTTTGGGTCCCGTTTCTCTCTAATTCTTCCTTGGCAAAAAGTGTTTCTTTCTCTGGACACAAGCAAGGCTTATAGTCCTGATGGCATCCATCCCCGTGCACTGGAAGAGTACTGAACTTGCACCTGTGCATGCTCGGTTGTTCCCTTTCTGTGTAAAAAACAAAACCTTTCCTTCTTCTTGGAAGTATACGTTGGTACATCCCATTCCTAAGAAGGGGGACCATTTTAACCCCTCTAACTATCGTCCTGTTGCTTTAACATCTACCATTTCCAAGGTCTTTGAATCGCCCTAAACTCCCATATCTTTTGACATCTCGATTCTCAGAGTCTTCTCTCTGATCTCCGTGCGACGGCATGCATTGGTGATATTCTATCATATCTTACTAATGTCAGGTCATCATTCATGAAAGATTTTGGGGAATCCTATGCAATTGACTTTGACATATCGAAAGGTTAGACGAACTTTGGCATCGAGGTTTCATTTCTAAGCTCCCCTCTTTTGGCCTTCCTCCCCCACTTTGCTACTTTGCTCCCTCACATCAAGCTTCCTATCCAACCGGTCTACGAATATTTCCATGGTTGTTGACGGATAAGCCTCTTCTCTTTCTCCACCAACAGCCGCGTTTCTCAAGGTTCTATCCTGTCCCATGCACACTTTTCTCTTTTTTATCAACGATTTCCTCTGTGTGGTGGTCTGGTTTGGTGCGTGGTGTTTGCTGGTGTAGTGTGGTGTGTGGAGTATGGTGTGGTGTGATGATATAGTATGGTGTGCACGGCCTGGCGGTGTAATGTGGTGGTATATGTGGTGTGTGGTGGTACATTATGCTTAATGGTGATGTAGTGTGGTGGGTGGTGGTGTTGCGTGGTGTGGTGGTGTACTGTGGTATGTGGTGATACAGGATGGTGTAGTCAGGGGAAGTGAGAGGACGGGGTGAGGGTCGGGCACCACACAGTTCACTGACTCAAAACTTCCTGTGACTCGGTGAGCATCTGTCCCTCACTCCATCCTTTCCACCCCTTGCTACCCCGCCACTACCCACTCTACCCTCCCGCCGCCCACCACCACCACCCACTCGACCCTCCTGCCACCCACCACCACCACCCACCCTGCCCTCCTGTCACATCACGGACCTCCCACCACCACTCACTCCTGCCACCCATTGACCTCCAATCTCCACCCACTCTGTCCCCTGCCACCCATCACCACCACCCACTCTACCCTCATGTTACCCGACGGACCTCCAGCCACCGCCATCACCACACACTCTACCACACGCCGGTCTCCCACCATCACCCTATCTGCCGGTCTCCCTTCCCCGCTGCCTCTGCTCAAGGGGGTTGAGTGTTGGACAGTGTACCACAGGATGGCTCAGCGTTGGACAGTGTACGTCAGGAGAGGTAAGAACTGGACTGTAAACCACAGGATGGTTGAGTGTTTGGCGTTATGACACGATATGATTTAATGTTGAAAAGTGTAGTGAAGAGCCTCCGGTACACCCTTGGCCTTTAGGGAAAAAAGTGTTGCTAATCATTTCATCCGTTGACTCGACTTAGACACCATTATGTATTGATATACCACAGTACACTGATCTTTAATTATACAAGGGTGTAGCAACATGTTGTCGACAATGATGGGGAATGAGCACATGATGACGAACGAGACCTGTTGCCTTAGGCAAAGATGTTAACTTTATGTCAAGCTCTGTCTTGTCACGGCAGGAGGGTTGGACGGGAGGCGATGGGCTCTTTTGAAATTGATATGTTGTTGCCATAAGGATTAAAGGTCATTAAAGCCGTTATTGCTATGAGTTTTGCTGATTGTCTATCTATCTATCTATATCTATATCTAATATATATATATATATATATATATATATATATATATATATATATATATATATATTCCGCGTGAGGATTGGCAGAATGCATGTATAGTGCTATTGTATAAGACAAGGGGGATAAAGGTGAGTGTTCAAACTACAGAGTTTGCTTAGTGTACACCTGGTAAGTTGTACGAGAGGGTACTGATTGAGAGGGTAAAGGCATGTGCGAGTACAGTGCATCAGATTGGAGAGAAGCAGTGAAGTTTCAAACATGGAAAGGTGTGTGATTTAGGTGTTTGGTTTATGGAATGTGTTTGAGAAACAGTTAGAGAAACAGTTGGATCTGTATGCGGGATTTATAGATGTGGAGAAAGCATATGATACGGTTGATAGAGATGCTTTATGGAAGGTCTTATAAATATACGGTGTGTTATGAAAGCTACTAGAAGCAGTGAGAAGTTTTTATCGACGGTTAAGGCACGTGTGCGAGTTGGAAGAGAGGAGAGTGAATGGTTGCAAGTGAAGGTTGGTCAGCGGCAGGGGTGTGTGATGTCGCCATGGTGGTGTGGTGCTTCGTATTCTGGTTGTGTGGTGCTCCATATACTGAAGGAGTGGTGCTTCATATATTGACGGTATAGTGCTCCATATACTAATAGTATGGTCCTTTCTAAAATAGTTTGTCACTGTAGAATCTAGACACTAATATATATGGTGCTGCCAGCAGCGATGTGAAGTTGCTAATAGTGGTGTAGAGCTGCCAACAGTGGTGTGGTGTTGGCAGCAGTGGTGTGAGGACGGCAAGAGGAGCGAGGGCGGCGGAGCGGGTGTCAGGAGCAGCCCCATGGCGGAAGTGTGAGGGCGTGGCGCCGCTATGATGAGAATGTTAATACGTGAGTGACGCAGACTGCGACTTAGCGACCTTCACCCTGGCCACGCGCTCAATCCTCACCCTGAACACACTCCTGGCCCTCACTGTGACCAGACACCTGGCTCTCGCCCTTGTCGCACACCTGGCCCTCACCCTAACCACACTGCTGGCCATCTCCCAAACTACACTCCTGTTCTCCTCCCTGGTCACGGTCCAGGCCCCTCATCCTGGCCACTCTCCTGGTCCTCATAATTACCACACTGCTGGCACTCACCCTGGCTCACTCATGGTCCTTACCATGACCACACACATGGTCCTAACCCAAACCACACACATAGTCCATATCCTGACCACACCCATGGTCCTCGCTCTGACCACTCACATGACCTTCATCCTGACCAAACACATGGTCCTCACTTTGATCATACACGTAGTCCTCACCCTGACCACACCCATGGTCCATATACTGACCACAATCCCTGTCCCTCACCCTGACCACACACATGACGTCATCAGTTGTGAGGCAGAATATACTATCATGGGGGAGAAGTGACGTCACCGGTTGTGTGGCAGGACATGTTGTCACGGGAAGAGCAGGCCAAGGCTGAGAGGCCATCCCTCTCCCTCACCTTCCACTCCCTCCTTCACTTTTCACTCCCTCCTCACATCTTACCCTCTTCCTCACCTCTTACTCTTTCCCTGACAGCTGACTCTCTCCCTCACATCTCACTCTCTCCCTTACCTCTCACTGTATCACTAGTCTCACTCCTCTTCCTCACTTCATTCTCTCCATCAGACTTTCATCACTTAACGCACTTTATCTCACCTTTCTGCCATTCCCTTCCGTTTCTCTTGCATCCCCGATATGATAACCTTTCACAGTTTCCACCACACCTGTCTTCTGCTCATGAGGTTCGTGTTTTCCTTACTACGTCTCTGTTCTTCCAACTACGTCTGTGTTCTCCCCACCACGTCTATGCCATCCCTATGTCATCTTCCTGTCATGCTCTTCTCTCTATTGAGTGGTCTCGTCACTCCAGGTCCTTCACCTGCCTATCTTTTCTTCACTTGTCCATTTTTCCCTCATCTGTCCATCTTTCCCTCACCTACCTATCCTTACTTTATCTGCCAATCCTTTCCTTCTTGCTTTTGGGGTTGTTTCCTTCATATCCTATTTTCCTTCCTTCTCCCCCATCCTCCCGACTCCCTCCCTTTCGCTTCTCTTGAGCTACATATTAAGCCTCACGGGACGGTTGTTGGGTGTGGGACAATGACACCCCAAATGCAACGTACCTCCACTATCCAGATGTCACCTTAGCCCTAGCCGCGGCCAGTGTTCGGACCCATGCCTTGCCTCGTCCTCAACCTGTGAGGGAGCGATCTGGACGATCCTCCAACCTGTATCCTGGACGTCATTCCCTTATCAGTGAGCAGGAGCGGGAGGACTTGGATGTCAGCCGAGGGTGAAGGATGTATTTGGAAGTTAAAGGGATTTGGAGAAGGAAGTTTCATACTTGATGACCAGGCGACTCGGGAGAAGTTGGAGTGAGTGTGGGACTGTAAGGAGAGCTCCTGCTCACTCCAGCACAGTAAATGTTTCTCCACCGTTTTACTTCAAAATGCCTTCCCGCGCCTGACTCTCCAGTGTGTACCTCTCAATATTGTCCCACGCTCTTGTTATAATGTATCCCTTATAGTATGTATGTACCTTGCCAGTATTCACTTCCAAACATCGTTATCATATCCACATCCAGTGTGTACACGTTAACAAACTTTGGTGTGTCTATATATACTAACACCCCTTTCGGTGTGCGTCCTCCAGTATACTCAGTGAGCCATACTCATTGGTACATTGCGCTGCATCCACATCAAAAAAGAAACTTAATCCATCACTGTACTCCCGTATCTCCAATTGTCCTTATATCGAGTATGACCTTGTTAGTATGTCACACATCCAAGAATCTTTTCTCTACCAGTATGTCCTTGCAAGTGTCCATATGTCTTTTCTCTCTGGGTTTTTCCTTGTCGGTGTAACACCAGATCGCGATATACTTCTTTCACTCAGGAGGAAAAGTAAATTCAATAGATAAAAACTCGAAATTCGCCAGAAGTATTACCTTCAAAATAAATTGTACTGGGGAATATAAAGTACATGAAGATTATGAATACTATGAAATCATTTTGAATTTATATAAGTTGTCCTTGTCTACGACAATCGTTATTGACGTCCTTATGACGACGCTGCGGTGATGGTACATTGTTGACGCCCAACAGAGGAGGGAAGGCTCGGGAGGAATAATGTAATTTTCTGTGAGTGATTAATGTTACTTTTTCCTTGCCGGTTGCAACAGGACTGTTATTCCGTTGTCTTACGAATATGAAATTAGCACGCAGGTTAGTTACCACACAAGACATTCATTGATGACCACGTGTTCATCAGACTAACTAGAGTTCTCATCAGGAATGATAATAGTACAAGGTCATTAGTAAATATCTCACATAAGTATTATATTGTTTGGTTCTGGGAACCTCAGCTTAGATCAAGTGAGGTTTTGTCAGACCTGTAACGATGAACGGGTTGTACTCTACGTTGCTGATCTGTTTTCATAGGCGTCTTTGAGGAAAAAAGTGATTTACAACCAGATATATCATGCAGCTTGAAGTCTGAAGGGATAGAACCTGCAGAATGGAAGTGGATATAGTCAGATAAATGACAGACAGTTTACAAATATGGATGAACATAAACAGAAAAACAGATTTACGTATAGATGTATACGGCGGGCCAATGATTACACGTAACAGATATTTCTGCTGAGAACTTGATTTACAGTGCAGCACAAGGGAGCCTCCATGTTCTTGTAAACGTCAATGAAATAATGTAATATGCTGAACACCTCAGACAGTCAATATAAACAGTTGCCATGAGAGACACTAGCCAAACATGAGAGGAAAGAGTGGGTGCGCGGCTCCGGGGCCCACGAGCCAGACCGGCCCGCCGGAAGCGTACCCCAGGGTAGGTGACAGAGTCCCCTCCCCCCAGGACTGAAGCGGACCCCAGTATGTGTAGTGTTCAGGGAGGAAGTAAAGGCCGCCCCGCACCCTCCAGGGCAATGCCTGGACATCCATCCTCAGCCCCACCATTTCCCTCTCACGCAAAAGACCTTGGGGCATTATCGCTAATGACTTTTATATATATATATATATATATATATATATATATATATATATATTATCCCTGAGGATAGGGGAGAA
>JAYMFT010317825.1:0-10038 GCA_038088735.1 Panulirus argus | reverse complement strand
CTCCCTCCCCTTTTAGTCGCCTTTTGCGACACGCAGGGAATACGTGAGAAGTATTCTTTCTCCCCTATCCCCAGGGATAATTATTAATATTATTATTATTATTATTATTATTATTATTATTATTATTGTTAATGTTTATTATCATTTTTAAAATCATCATTACTGTTGTTAATGTTCATTATTATTATTATTATTATTATCATTATTTTTATTATTATTTTATATAATCCTAGAACCCCCTTTCATAGATTTCCTGCAGCTTTGAGGCTGCACTTCATATGGGAGCAAAATTGGTAGCCCACCTTACCCTACACTCATGTGGAATGTAACCTCAAAGTTCAACCCATTACTGAATTAATAATAGTAATGTATGTATATATGTGCGTTTATGAGTAGATGGGTCTTTCTTCATCTGTTTCCTGGCGCTACCTCGCTGACACGGGAAACTGATCAAGTATAATAAATAGATAAATAAATAAATGAATAAATGATTAAATAATGATAATAATAATTGTACAATAATATTAAACTACTTTTTTTTACTGTTCCCTCTTGCATGAACATTTGCTCAGTTGTTGTGGCAAAAGCCTTCTGAAACATGAGACATGTATGTATAATAAATTGTAAAGAAATACTCACACAGCAACCATGTAGATAGCCACAACCCTAGACTGCAATTATATTGAGGTCTTCTTTTACAATGTCCTCTCTTCATTACTTTGCATTTACTTGTGTTGAACTTCATCAATCATTGTCAGACCAGCTCAGGAGTTTGTCTTAAGTCCCACTGTAAGTTGAAGCAGTCATCATTCCTGACTTCTGTCATGACTTTAGCATTATCCACAAACATTCGGGTATGAATCTAGTCTTTCAAGTTCATCATTTACTTAAATTAAAAAGAGCAGTGATCTTAAAAGCAAGGCTTGTAGCATGCAACCTACAAAGGATAGGCCCCTCTGACATGCATTCTGTTTCCATCAACCAGGGATGAAAATACTCTCAACTGGAATTTTTTTATCAGTTGTTGGTAAAAGCATCGTCAAGCAATTCTGTATGAGAATAGGCTATTTTCTGAGCATTTTTACATTGGCTCATTTATTTTTTACTCAAATTATGAAAGCCTGGTTATTAAGCCTATGACCTTTCATTATCATCTTCATAATATCAAGTGTGGATGATATGCTGATGTTATTTATTTAAGATATATATTCCTAGGGTAAATTGCAACACAGCCTCATTACAAAGGATGAATAATTGCTCATAATTTTATGTGTTTTGGTCTGTTTTCCGTTCTGTAAAGTTCTTTTTGCAATAGAAATTGAAAGTTCATACACTAGAAGTCTGAACTTTCTTGATCAAGATAATAAATATTTTTCTGTATGACAATATTTTGGAATTTTGCTGTGTGCATTTAATTAACACTTGCAATAATTTTGTAGGTTTTCCATGAAGACAAATGATGGAAGCCTCCTGTATCAGGAGAAGAAGGGAAAAATAGGTAACCACATGACATACGTGTACCATGAAAGTGTCAGAGCATTTACTCGCATCACTTTGGATTATGAAAGGTCAGTGGCATAAAAGATTATCTTTTTGGTGTTATTCTTATACATCATGTGTTTACCAAGTGTGTTTCATATGCATACCCTGTATAATTGACAAGTCTCATTATTTTCATTGTTCTTATTTAGTTTTCCTATGGTTCTCCAGAGGTAAAATGGACAGTGCTCAAGATCATGTTGCTGGATGGTTACGGGATGTATTCCTCCCCCAAGGGTACCCTGAGTCTGTTTCACCAGACTACCTCCATTACCAGATGTGGGATACATTACAGGTATACTTACTGAAACTTTAATTCTTTTTCTATTCTTACCATTAGAATACATTATCTTGTAACAAGATCCTCATAAAAAAAAAAAAAAAAAAAAAACAAGTCAGAATACACAGGTGGAAATAGGGATGTGTTGCAAGAGTTTTGCATTTCATTTAGGGTAATTTTCAAGGTTAAGATAGAAAAAAAAAATTATATTTGCAGGAAGGGGATTACATGAATGAATGTGACCATGCATGCATCTTAGTGTCATTCATAGACACACATCACTCATTCCTTCTCTCCTTACTAAACATGGGGTTTTCCTATGGTTTTGAATTTTATCATTCTTTTCAGTGGAAGAAGTTCTCCAATTTCTTGATACACAGTATTTAGTTTTCTTATTGACAATACAGGCTTTTTTATTCCTTATCATCAAAAGATTCTCTTTTCTTTCCACAAAAAATTTGTTTAAGCTGTAGGTAACATCTCAATTTGAAAACAATTTTATCTAAGTTTACAGACTTAAAGAAGCAACACTAGTAGTTGTGTTTAGTTTGTATTATTCTCTACATATACAGGCATACTGCAGTAGCATTGCAGGAGCACTAAGCCTTCAAGCAACTCTGACTGGTTTAGGAGTGGGTGAAGAAACTGCAACACCACTTGCAGCCACTCTCATGTGGCTATTGAAGGATGGGTCTGGGATGGTTGCTTCTATTGCCTTTGCCTACTGGAGAGGGTTAGTATCATTAAGGGAAGTTTTTTCTCTAGATCCAATCAAAAGAAGGGCAGACTTTACAAATGTTAATTAAGTTACTGCCAGCTATATATAATAATTTATGAGGTTAGCCCACTATTACAATACCATAATATGTTCCAGGTCACAGTTAGATTGTAACAGTAAGCAGTGGCGCCTCTTTGCTGATGTGGCTAATGACTCTGGTCACTTCCTGAGGCTTCTGGGACCTCTGTTGCCTGTGCCATTCTTATCTGTGATGTGTATATCAGCTGTGTTGATGGCACTAGTGGGTGTGGCTGGGGGTGCAACACGAGCAGCTCTCACACTACACCAGGTGCAGCGACTTGTATGAGTTTATAAAGTACATATTTCCAGTCTCTCCTCTTGCATTTCTCCCTATTTCAAATATTCTTCCTTGATATTATAATTAAATCCAAAGAGGAACTTGAGGGTTATATTTATAAGTTCTCTTGTCCAGTTCTTTTCCAATGTAGGCAAGCCTGTGGCTGCTAACCTCACAAGCTTAACCCCTTTGTTTTGAAAATGGTTTTATTTTTCCCTGTTTGGCCTTGCTTAGCAAATCTCTAAGCCTCCTTAATTAGAGTGACCACACAGGTGCTGTATATTCTAATTTGGGTCTAAGTATACTGTAAATATATTTCTCAATCTTTCTGCTTAAGTACACGAAGGAAGTTTTGACAATCACTAGTACATCATTCACTTCTTTGGTATTCCCCTAGATTGTCTTTTCTTGTGACGTACATGGTACTAAGACAACCCAAATCTCTCTCTCATGCATGTCAGTGGAATTGCCTCCCTTTGCATCATGTCACTGTCTAATCTTCATCATTTTGCATTTGGTTGGTTTTAACCTCATGAACTATATATATCTGTTGCCTAGCCTGTTTTTGTAGCTCTTTATAATCATATGTACTCCATTCTTTCATGTTTTTTACATTATTTACGTTAGCAACAGTGTTTAGAATACTATTTGTTACTTTTTTCCAGTTTGAAAAGATACTTATGATGTGTTTACTGTTCCCTTCTGTTTACATAGGTACTATCCACTAAGGGAGCCCTCATGTAATACCATTTTGATATCTTTTCTTTTGCCAAACATAAGTAAGGGACAGCATCCAGTGCCATCTGAGAATTCAAAAATGCATATTTCATCTCTTCATATCTTATCCAGGTTATTGTTCACTCTGTCCTGTAGGTATAGAGGGTTTGTAATATGGGACCTCTTGCTTATAGACTCGTGATGCTTTTCATTATAGTAGATTCTCCTTGCATAGAAGAAATGTTGTCGTTGTCTTTTTGAGAAGTTTACTGGCTCTAGATTTCAGTGGTGTTAGTTCGTAATTTAGTAAACTTTCATCTTTGCAATTGTTATAAACAGGAGTGGCATCTGCACCTTACCACCCCATTAGTATCAACCCCCTTTCAAGCAAGTACTTCATGAATATTTCAAGGGGCCTGTCTAGTGCTTCTGCACACAAAGTATGGACAGTGAGATATTATTAGAGCAATTCACTCTCTACTGATAAGAATAACTTATGAGCTTATTTGTCTCATCTAATGAATGAATACAATGGCTCCTGTCATCTTTTGTTCATCTATTTTATAGTACTAGAGGTAATATATCTCTGTAAATGCACTCTGGAACCTAACTTTCAGTTCTTCACATAAAGTCTGTGTCCCAGCAACCTCACCTTTTGAACCATAAAGTCTAACCATATGCTTTTTTATTGATAAACAGCTTTTGATAGATTTATGGATCAGTTTATTTTTCTTTGGCCTTTCATGGTTCAGCTTCTTGTAAACCCTTCGACTGTTTTATTGTTTTGCCTTCTCAATACCTTTCAAATACTGCCTGCCTGTTGTTGTCTGTAACTTCTTAAGAGAACATCTATACTTTCTTTGCTTGGATATATTTTGAACTACATATCTTTCTGTCTCCACTTCTCCTTCTCCCACCATTGGGACCCATAATGTAGCTCACTTATTATTTAAGTCAGAACACTTAATGTAATGCTTCTTACTTTGCAGAATTTTAATTCCTATTTTATAATTATAAAAATTTTTTTCAGTCCTGTAAAGTTTCCTCCCTTGCATACCTTTTAGCATACGAGTTCAAATTTTTATTCCTATATACACTAAAAAAAAAATTACTTGGATTCAAATACCTTTTAAACACATTCTAAAAAAGGTAAAAAAATATGTCCAGCGCATAAACACGAGATCCAATACTGATGGTTATCCTCCCTTCTGACATAAGTATGTTCAATAAAATGGTTGCTTAGGAAGATTTCCTGAAAAAATCAAAGAGTTCATTCCTCCATATTGTACTTCCCTTGTGTAGAGACGCACAGTTCCACTCAGTTTACCTGTAGCTAAAATCGAGGTAATTTACAGTCTGTTCCCAAATCCAATAATTGAAAATATACTTTATATTTACTATGTTTCATTTGTTGTTTAATTTGATCTAAAGTGAATCACTGTCCAAGTTTGATATATACATATTTGACAGGCTCGTCGTGATAACATGGCAGATGTGTCAGCTAAGGATGGCAGCCAGGAGACTCTGGTCAATTTAGCTGCACTCTTTACTTCCCTCACAATTCTACCCATTATCACATCTAGTTTTTTGTGAGTTACACTATGTGTATTAAAAATCCAGAGCAGTATGTAGAAGTCTACACTTCAACATGTGCTTTGAGCATTGTTCTTGTGTTATTGCCTTTAGGTAGTGGTCTAATCAATACCTCATACAATTTTTGAAGAATCTAAAGGTTCATCCATGCTTTGAACATAGGAAATGACATACTGTTCTTGATAAGATATGTAAAGAAAAGTCTAATTCATAGTTTGTTCTTTCAGGAATGAAGATATTCAGTTTGTGTATCTAAGGTGCTCCAGAAAAAATACAAAATAATCAGGACATGATATTGTGCTGTTTGCAAGCTCATTTGCATATGAAAATCTGAATTTTCTTCTTACAGAACATACAACTCTATTCACAGCAAATCAGAATAAACAGAATCTTTACAAAATTTGGCAGCTGCAAATTAGTCACAATCTCAAGCCGTAAGATCCCTCTATCAATGTTAAATCTTTAAGTATGCAGAAAACATACCTTTGCTACTAGTTAACCCAGATGGATAAAGTCTCTTCATATGCAAAGTAATGCCAGTAAATCTAATCATATGAAACGATTTCTCTTCTTTTTTACTTTTCCACAATTTTTCTTGTTGGTAAGGTAGCAATTTCTGTAATGGGGAAAAAATGGTGACATTAGGGGCCAATATGTAACTGAAATAATTGTGAAATATGAGAAAAAAAATGACATCCTTTTACTGTATATGCAACTGTCAGTTGATAAATTTATGAGCATTTATCAATGTAAAATGGGTGAATTAACGTTTTTGTTTCATACATGGTATAAATCATGGCAAAGATGGAAACAATATCTCTCGTTGTTTGTTTTCCTTTTTGTCATAAAACTTTGACTTTTTTTTTATAACAAATGCAAGGTTATATTACTATATGTGACTGGCAGTTTGAAAACCTCCTAGTTTAAAGCAGCTATGGATTTCTTACAGGTTGAATTGGATAACCTTCTTGGTATGTGTTGTGCTACATCTTCTGGCCAACTATCGAGCAGTACGAGCCATCCAAATGGAAAGCCTCAACCGTCCTCGTCTCTTGTATATCCTCAACTCTTGGTTCACTTCATCTGTTGTACCAGAAGTAGAAGAAACTAATCTTGCTGAACCTTTATTATTTGGAGCAGCATTTAAACCTAGTTAGTGTGTATTGGTCTCTTTACCGGAGCATATTTTATATAAGCTATTCTAATTTACAGTATTTCAAAGGTTTCCCAAAAAAGTCATTAATGTGTTTTCATATTTTGCACATGTTTTTATGCATCAGTTTTTATGATATCCATAATTAACTACTTGACAGAGCAACATTTATTTGACTAAATTTCACTTTTGGTTTTGATTAATTTTTGATGCTGGTAAATTATTCCAGGGACTGAATTTAGTAGGAATTAATAGCATTAGGAGTAAAATTACCAGGAATGAAAATACTGGAGTTAAAATATGGAAAGTAATTTCCATAAAAGAATTCTTTTACATCCTTTAAAAGTCCCTCAATTTTGTATCTTTCTAAAGATTTCTTATATGCTTTTTCTATTTCCATTACTTCATCTTCACTTATTTCCACCCATATCATGTAAATTACTCATCTGTAGTGCTCATTCTTTGGCTATTTGAATGAAGAAAAATAAAAATTTTCCATCCATACATTAGACATTGGACAAGCACTATGTCATGCAGGACTCTCAAGTATTTGAAACAATTTCCCTATATTTCCACTGCTTTTAGTACACCTGTAATTTTCTCCCTTGCATGAACCTACTCTTAAATTTAGCATTCCCACCACCATCCGTAATGAACATCACTTCCATATCTCAACACATTTACACCTTTTAATGTTTCTGCATTTATATATTTTTTTTATTATGTTGGAGGCTGCAGTCACAGACAAAAGTCCACGTCAAGGCTGGGCCTTTATTGAAATATATAAAGGTTAGTGAAAAGGAAAAAGAAGAGAAAGTATTTATGAAGTCTGAAGGAATTGAAAAATATGTCTTTTGATATGTGCCGGGTCATATTTGATGGGAAAGACATGAGAAGGTAGAGAGTTCCAAAGCTCTGAAGCATAGGGAAAGAAAAAGTTATCAAAACAGCCCACCCTTAAGTTGCTGATGGCAGTTTCCCGAGTATTGCATGATTTAGCTTGTAGTCGGAGAACACAAGCAGCCAGTTTCCTGAAAATATTTGAGATTCTTGTTCAGATGCCAAAGATTCTTCTCTTCTGAGCATTTACTTTTATTTTATATATGATTAATTCATTCTTTTATGAAGAACTACTTCTTACTCTAGATATGTACATATTATGATAGAACAAAGTTTAAAACAATACAGCATATCAGCTTTCCTAATCTGACATCAAAACATGTAACTAACTATTTTATTAAAGTGCAATATCCATGTTGATATATTACACAATTTTAGAAAATGTTATATATAATTTTCATATTGCAGGTTACTTCCCTTTTGGTTTCTCAATGAAAATGGGATGTTCACTTCAATGGGCTTTGGATTGCTGCAGCAGTGGCAAAGATATCAAGACTCTGTACTTGGCAACAGTGGATACATTTACTCAAGAAAACTACATGGTATGTCAATATTTTACATATTGCTTGAGTTCATAACCAGTTTTGTTTACCTAGCATTTACAACTAAGGGTAATGGAGTGATGAAATAGGAAAATTGTCCTCCTCATTGTCTTTGGAATTAAAAGTTCAACCCGGTATCAACAGTATAGGCACCAATCAACCGCTATGAGTGACAAGTTGTTGAAAGTTAATAATTCACAAAGTACTTTGAAAAAGTAAAATTGTTAATGTGAATTTCCTATTCAATCTTTTTTTTTTAAACTCTTACAGTGCATCTTCTTTTATGACACAGGTCTGTTATCACTTGAAGAATTGATAATATTAGGTTTGACCTTGTACCCATTAGTATCCTTATTGAAGTTAGAAATAGAGAGCAAGTTAAAGCCTATGGCAAGATTTTGATTGATCCAGGACTGGCTCATACTGGTCACCATGTATCCTGCTTCTTCCACAATACTTTTAATTCTCCTGACACACATGTTGCACAGCTGTGTGTTCTAGATTCATCCGAAATTGCTCAGAGCCACTTGTTGAGACATTCTGAAGGCCATATGAGATTTTACCATCATTCATTAGCTCACCTGGCCCGAGGCCATTTTAGTTTTTGACATGAGTTTTCACACAGTGATTGATTTGAACAAAACCAAGCAGGGATAATTCTTGGGTGGTTCCATTTCTCAAGGGTGTCCAGTGACCTCAACCACCATCCATGATGGTAGTTGTTAATAAAATATTCTGTCTATTAACTTTTGCTGTCTTATAACCTGTCATGTAAAAAGAGCATGGCCAGCCAACCACACACAAGTAAAACTACTGAAACAAAATATCTTCCAACAGACAGTACAAGGTTGGGTTGTTTCCTTTCTCTGTTGTTATACATAACAGCTTCAGCCTCATGTTGTTTTAACCACAGAGGAGGAAAGATGCGATGTAGCCTCTTAAATTAACAGAGTGTGAGTGGAAGAATTGCTTTTATTATAAACAATTACATTTCTGTTTCTTGACTGTCTTGTTTTTCATGGAAAGTCTTCAAAATGTGCAAAAGTGGAGTAAATGCTGAAAAACATGTTCAGAGGAAGTCTGAGTATCCTGTTGCATAAGTTTGAAGTTAGACTTTGCATCTGTAGAAATTAGTCTTTCTTTTTGGTGCATTTTACATGACAAGTGGAGAGTGGATTTATGCATATGAGGTTATTTTGGATCTGTCTTTAACACTACCTCACTAAGACAGGAGAATCAGTCTTATATAATGATTGAAAAATGGAGCTACTGCTCTTGAGTAATGTCAAACAGATTGGTGATGACCATATTCCTTTCCATATGCAGCCAAATGCTGATTTTATTTGTTCTGTTTTTGTTTTAAGGATCGATACTTTTAATACTTATTTCTTAACTATACTCTTTCTTTTTTTACTTGTCTTTGTATGTTCATACAGAAACCAGACAAGAGATTTTAGTCAGTTATGAACATATATATTATATTAAAACTCATACATGTATTTTGACATTTCAGCTGTGTGGCAACCTTAAATCCAGACAGCTCCATGTAATATACCGGCCAGAGATCACAGTGAAGCAAGAACTAGAAGCAGTTTTTACAGCATATTTGTGTGTCCTCAATTTTGCTCATTTCTCTGAGGTAATTAGGTCTTTCAACAGAACTAGGCATGACTTTCTGGAATGATTAAACAATGGTCATATTGTCAAGATATTTATTTTTTACATATCTGAACTTACTGAAATGATTATACATTTTTAGATTACACTTTTCAATGTGTAAACTTGTCTCTGTAGGGTGCATTGCTCTCTGCGGAGCATGTGGCTGGGAAATTCTCATCTGTCACACCAGAGAGGGAAATAATGTCTTCGGTCAAGGAAAAATCTCTGGATATTTTTCCACATTTCTACCAGTCTCTCCAAGCAAAAGGTACCATGAGTATAAAGAGGGGTCATGGATTAATTGGCTCGGGTCAGCTGTAGGAAAAGTATGGGGTTGTCAAGAGAAAGAATCTTTTCAATACCCTCATTCTTTCTTTTTTTATTCACTTGCTTAGCCTTAACATAAGCTAAGTCTTCTGTTATGTGAATTTCTGGTCTAGACACCACTTTTAACTACTTGTATATACAGGCAGTTGTCGACTTACGACTGTGATCGGTTCCGACAGACCAGTCATAAGTCAATCTGGTCATAAGTCGACCTATGTTATAATTACCTTAGGTATATTATACAGTTTAATG
>JAYMFT010317814.1:0-10038 GCA_038088735.1 Panulirus argus | reverse complement strand
GATGAGCACTCCCTGCCTGGCTCCTTCTGTTTCCCTTTTTAGAAATTGAAAATACAAGAAGGGGAGGGTTTCCAGCCACCCTCTCCCGCCCCTCTTAGTCGCCTTCTACAACACGCAGGGAATACGGGGGAAGTATTCTTACACTTTTGTATTAATTACTTTACAGTTGTGTCCTCATTTGAATACTTCATTTTTCATTTTACTACATTACTGAAGTTTTGAGAAGTGTCTTCTAAATAAGTATCACATTATTTTAGATTCTTTTCATTGATACATCTTCTATATAAGTATCACATATTTTAGATTTGTTTCATTAATTTTGAAATTTTTCTTTAAATTGCTTTTCTCAGTAATTGCACCACAAAATCTCCGTATTTTATTAGTAGAGTAAGTAGGTAACATCACAGTCATTTTTGTCTTCCAGACTTTATAGTTTTACCACAGAATTCTATCTGTCTGTTTATATCAAACTTTTACCTTCTCCTTCCTGTCCAGGATCCCCTTCACTAGGGCTCCTGCAGCACTCAGGGAGTTCACCATATTCACCAAATGGGCCCACAAATCAAGAAATGTGATACTGTAATGTTGTATGTGTCTTTGTGGGGTGAGCACAGGGCACATTAGGAGTGTGCTTATTGTCGTCATTGTGGAAGCTGTATTTTGTGCATGAGAGGTCTTGTGATGTGGTGAATCTATGTTTGTAGTGCTTGGGAGATTGGTGGTGTCCAGGATGCAGATGAGATATAGTAACATACATATTCAGGGCGTTTAGTTTCAGATAATTGTGTAAAATGACTGGTGACTGGTTGTTTAAGACTGGGTTTGGTAGGTTGTTGTTTTGTGCTTGATGGGTCTCTTCAGTGTGTATATGTTTCTTCAGGGTCATGTTTACTGGGGGAGTAAGGATATGTAAGTATAGGTTTCTAAGGGGTGAAGTAGGGATAAACTCTTTATTTCTGCGTAAGATTTGTATGGAGTGGTTTAGATGGGGAGGATCTTGTAATGTTGCTAAGAACTTAATGCTGTGCATATTGAGGTGAGATTGTATTGTAACTTTCATTCAGCAGGTTATGAATATTGTGGTTGCAGGGTAGCCACTGATTGTTCTTAGTATTTTGTGTTATATGTTTTTAGCTTTGTTGTATTTGCTTTTGACTAGCTGGATGACCAGACAGGTGAGGCATAGTTTATGGTGAAGTGGATTAATTGTTTGTAGAGGATACTCTGGGGTTCTTTTTCTTGTCTAAATTTGGTACTGGTAAGTGCTCTAAGGGCATTTAGCTTTATAGCCTTTGTGTTGATGTTTATAGTGTGAGGAGTGAATATCACAGGGTTGTCATATCTGATACCCAGTATTGTTGGAGTTTTTGAGTGGGTTG
Source organism: Panulirus argus (assembly GCA_038088735.1). Lineage (NCBI taxonomy): Eukaryota > Metazoa > Arthropoda > Malacostraca > Decapoda > Palinuridae > Panulirus > Panulirus argus. The sequence continues at coordinate 8,659 of JAYMFT010317814.1, read as the reverse complement.
GCTATTGAGGGTGATGGGAGGGTGCAGGTTGGATTCATGCCTGTTGGGATTATGAGGGTGATAGTTGATTGAAGTGGTTATGGAGACTTTCAGTTTTGGCTGAGTCAGTATTCTAGCTGCATGGTATAGTTTTGCATGTTTGATGTTGCTTGGGTAGTGTTAGAATGCTATGTAATGATTGTGGGGTCATGTGCACATGGAAGGACTTTCACAATTTGGTCTGCAGGAGGTAATGGAAAATCATTTTGAAAGTGTTTGGACTGGGTTAGACAAAGAACAGTTTCTTGGGAACTCCTTTTGTAGAATTGAAATATTTTAATGGATATTTACCTTTATATGGGAAATATGTCCCCACTTTCCTGCTGGGTGATTCATATAGAAGTTCTGTAAAACCTCAGTGCTACCTCAGGTTTCTGTATATTAGTTCCCTTTCACTTATACATATGTGTATATTCTTCCCTTTCACTTTACCATCATTGTTTTACTGTGTACCTCTTTCCACTCGTATTTTTATGTAATGAATCTCTCATTATCCATTCTCTCCTCATGTCCCAGTCATCTGTGTTCTCATGTTGTTTAATCAGCTACTCCTCCTTTATATTTGCTCAAAGCTTCTCATTCCTCATCCTCTGTGCTCTCTTATCTCCATAGAAAATCCTGTCCATTGCTAGCACTCTGCTAGCAGTTCATGTGTAGCAAACCAGTTTATAGCCAGGATACATTTTAGGCATATTATGGAATACTAGGTTAATTACATCTTTTCCTTTCATTTTCCCTTCCTAGTGCTTCATCAGTTTGACCCCATCTTTCAAAACTTTCTCTGATATCTGGACTTTCATTCCTTCTTTTAAATAAAATTACCTCCTGAATATTTCAGAATCTTATAATGTTGCATTTACTCAGCCATTTAGCAATGTATGATATTTCAGTTCCTCCTTGTAAACATAGTTCCCCTTAGCTCACCTCACCTGCGATGATGTATGCTTTTTCAATTGTGTTGCAGTCGTTGTTTCTTGTCAGTCATCCTTCATTGTTTACATCTTCCATGTGTTAAGTTTTTCACCGCTCAGTCTCTTGTTCTGAACCTCCTGGCTGATTTGAACCAAACTTGACAGGGATGGTCCTTGGTTGGTTCCACCTCAGAATATTATGTCATGAACCCTGACTACTATCCAAGATGGCTACCATTTTTGAAAGAAAAATACTCATTGCCTGTCAACTTTTTACACTTCAGTCTTTTTTGAGACTAATGGACCAGTTTGAATCAAATTTATTAGAGAGATCTTTGGGTAATCCCTTTTTAAACTTGTTCATTGGCCCCAGTTACCTTCCAAGATGGCCACTGTTAGTTAAGATATTCATTTTAGGTTTGTTAACTTCTCACATTTCAGTCTCTGAAACTAAACAGCCAGTTTGAACCAGACTTAGCTTGAATGATCATTAGGTGGTCCATTTATAAAGAAGTGTCCAGTGACTCCAACCACCTTTGGAGATGCTGGCTGTTACGAAAAATATTTATCTGTCTGTTGACTTTTCACATTTCAGTCTTTTCTGAAACTGCAGGTTCAGTTTGAACAAGAATTGGCAGAGATGGTCCTTAGGTGGGTTATTTTCAAAATTGTGTCCAGTGACCCCAACTGCGATCCAAGATGGTTGCTTTTACTAAAGATAGTCATCATCCCTCCGTCATTGTATGACATTTCAGTTTCCTCTGAATCTACAGGGCTATTTTGAACTATATTGGATGGTGATGATTCTTGGGGGTCTGTTTTCAGTTTCAGGTTAGTGATCCCAACCACTATCCAAGATTGCCACTGTTGCTGAAGATATTGTCTCCTGTGAAATGGTTGGACCTTTTTAAACACTTGACAGAGATGGTCCTTAGATGGTCCCATTTCAGAAGTGTCTTTTTATTGCTTTATCACTATTGAAATATTGTAAGAACCTGTATTATTGTATATTTAACTAATATTCCTTGAAAACTGTATTGGTTAACGAGAAACAGTCATTTGATAAAAGATTGAGGAAAATCGAAGGAAAAGTGTTTTCCAGTAAATGGCATGAATATTGGCTGAAGTAAGTCAATAACAGGCTAGCATTATTACAAAATATTAAGAAAATTACATAACAATTATATAACTATATTCAAGAAGGAAGCTGTCTTTATATGGATTCTGTATTTTTTTTTTTTTAGACATTCACCATTTCCCGAATTAGCAAGGTTCTGCTAGGAGTAGAAAAAGAAATGGCCTCATTCACTCACATTCACTCTCTAACTGTCATGTATAATGCACCAAAACCAGATTCTGTATGTATTCATACAAATTTGGGAAATTTTAAATGAAAATAGTGGTCTTTTTTTTCTTACATGATTTTTATGTTTGTAGCTAATCCTTCACTGTACATTATGGCAGTCTCGTTCAAAATACTGTACAAAATGTGAAATGCTACTTGACACATTTTTGAAAAATATATATTCAAGACACTGTACATTTTTGGTCAGATTTCATGACAAAGAACACAGATGGTAGCACCCATGCATATTTAGTGGTTTTGTCAAGTACAGGGGGATATTCTTGAATGCACAGAAGAGAGAAACTGTTTTATATATCCCTGTGGTTAATCTGAATTTTGCAGATAGTGGGTATTGATGTTTATTTGGATATATATGAACTATGAATCAGTAGGGTTAACTAATAATATGGGTTTCAAGGAACAGATTTTCAATGCTCACATATACTTTAAGCATAGAAAGTAGTCTCAGCTTATTTTGTTTTATTAGGTATCTTTTCATCCTTTTTCCTTGTCAGTCGAACTTTTGATATTTTCATTAAAGTATCAAGTTAGTTTCCAGTTCACATGTTTCTTTGTTAACTTGATTCTAACTTTCCTTTATCATAGGTTTCGACTGTCCTTATTACAATTGTATCCATTCCTCCATTAGACATCCATTGCACCATTTCCAGCTTTTCTTGGTTGAATATTTTGACTTCATTTTATTACAGTGTCTTCAGGGAATATCTTATAGTTGGTGTAAATAGGGTTTTATGATTTGGATTTATTATGTCATGGAACATGGGTGTATGAATGGTCATTGTTTATTTTGTGTATGTTTTAAGGCAAGATTCTTCTTAAGAAAAATTTCAAAAAAGAAAATATGACTGTCAGAAGTGACACCCTTAAGGGTTGAGATGGACTTTGTACTTTATTAAGATTGCAGGATAGAAGCTGCATCTGTAGTTGGAAGCATCTTTATATTATTGGGATTGCAGGACAGAGGTGGTATGGCTTTGGCTGGGAGTCTCAGCTTCTAGAAACTGGTATGCTTGGAGTGTGGGGAGTGCCTCTGCTGTCTCTTGCTGCTCTACCAGAAGCTTCTCCTTCTTCACCAGTCTTGATATGGGGTCTCCGCTGGTTGATTTTTAGGATCATGCTTGGAGCAGGAATGATTAAAATTCGTGGTGATCATTGCTGGCTAGACCTTACATGCATGAACTACCATTATCAGGTAAGTTTTGACCAATGTTTAACACTTTCATTGATATCCTTCTGTCAGATGGCTTCCTTTCAGTCAATATTGTAAATTAGGGGATTAATCTTTTTAGTCATTTTACCATCACCAAAAGCCTCATACCTCTGGTAATAGCATTTTGACTTCTTTGCATATATATACATGGTTTACTTAGTATTAGATTAGCTAATGAAGAGATTAGTGACTGTCAGAGGTAGGCTGAATGTTTGTGGGTATTTTACCTTTTTGGGTTGATTTTATCTGGATTTTTTTTTCATCTTCTCAGACGCAACCTGTTCCCAACCCAATGTCTTACTACCTTCATCAAACACCTAATTGGTGGCACAAGACTGAGACCTTTGGCAACCACATTGTTGAACTGGTTCTTCCATTCTTCACCTTTTTGCCAAGAACTTTCAGAATAACTTGTGGGATTGGGCAGATCCTGTTCCAGGTAGGCAAGAATGAACTTTCGTTGCTCATATCTTATTTGAAGTTATCTCAAACAGTGTGCACGATGAGTTAATATAAATTGATATTCATCTGTTCTTATCATTGAAAGTATCTACGTATTTCCTTGCATGCTTATAAGGTTTAACCGTCATACCACACAAGTTTTTCCTTCCATGTAATATTTAGTGTTTCTTTATAGCACCTACTCTTTTTACATGCCTGGTGTATCTATCTATCTACATGTTTGATGCCCTTTTTCTCCAGGAACTCCCATCAAGGGAATGGCCACAGAAAAAGAGTCTCCACTTACCCCAGTCCTTACATGCCTCCCTCACGTACACCATTCTATGCATTCTTCCACCATTTCTCTTCCTGATACCTCTGAACATAATGAAATTATGTAATGAGTCAAGGATGTCTTTTTTATTAATTTCAGTGCCTTTAAAGACTACTACTCCATCCTGTCTTGCTTGTGTTGGGGCATATTCTCTCCAGCAACTGCTGGCTCCATGTTACTGGCCATAGCATCTCCCATCAGACTCTGCTTCACCATTTCAGCTAATCTACCTTTACTATGAATACTTACTTTTAAAACACTCTTGTTTATTCCTCTCTCCCATTACCTGTGCTGCTGCTGCCATTGTGTGTGCATGTATGCAAATTTCTTTTTTTTTTTTTATTCATGTTGAAAATGGTGTATTGCTGTGTAATTTAAAGAAACTTCAATTGATTACACATTTTTTCCAAGATATAGATTTTATATGATGAGGTAAAAATATTTCTTCGAAATGAACTTTATGTTCAAGTTACTGCAATGATCTTATTTGATGCTTCAGGTAATTCTCATCATATCAGGAAACCTAAGCTTCCTGAACTGGCTCACTATCATTCCTAGCCTGGCATACTTTGATGACTGCTCATTCTCTTTCCTCTTCTCCAAGTCAACCAAAAGAAAAGTGTACAAACTTCAACAGCTTCAGCAGGAAGATTCACCTTTGGTGGATCCAGGTGAGACTAAATTTAGATTTTACAAATGTTTCTGTTGATATTTCATTATTTTTATTAGTAATTGTAGTTAGCAGGTGATATTGAAACTGTTGAAAGATGTACTACTATTTTAATGGTCATGTAAGGGCTAAAGCATCAATTTATTCACCATCTTAACTCTGTTTGCCCCTACTTGGGGTGGAATAAATTGAAGGGAGCCTTGGAAAATATAAGGAAAACAGGTAAGAGATAAGCAGACTTACATATACTTAATTGAGGTGAGCTGAAGTTATATCATTATCCATGTTTTACCCAGGTATCATAGTAAACTACAGTCATATATCAAACCTAATTCAAGCATATTTAGAAACCAAAGCAACCAAAATAACTAGCTGTTTATGGCTAGGACTACAGCAGCATTGTAAGTATATAAAACTTCTCTTATATAAAATTCCCACCTCTAGATAATAGCATTCTTACATCAGGCTGCTTTGCATCCTCATTAATCAGATATTGTCCACATCAGACAGTCTTTTTTTTTTTAATACCTCCAGCCTTTTTTTTTTTAATACCTCCAAAATTCATAAATACTTTCCCTTATCTTTTCTCTTTCCCTTTCATAACTCTCTATATTTCAATTGAGGCCTGGTCTTGATGTGGACTTTCGTCCATGATAGGAACCTTAAAAAAAAATCACACATGTTAGGTGGGTTGGATTAAAGTTTTTTACCTTCACCTTTGACCAATCCTCACACCGCCTTGTTTGCAAAGCAAGAAAGTGAGGAGCACTATTGTTAACATGGAAGATTATATTCCACTTTAAAACTGGACAATGCTTAACATTGTGCATGAATGAACAAAGAGTCTGTGTGCACCTAATCAACCACATGAATTTGAAAACAGAATTAATGATGTTAGAAAAGAGTTGAAAGTTTATGATCAATGACATATGGACCTTAAAGCATTGTACACATATAATGTCATTCTGAGAAAAGGAGGTATGTGCTTAAATTGTATAGTGAAATAAGGAATTGATCTTATTAACAAAGAAGACAGTGTTCCACTAATTTAATGCTTTTTGTGTTATCAGGTGTAGCAAGGAAAATTGTAAACCTCTTTGTAACATTGCTGATTGGCTACCTCAGCCTGCCAGTAATCCTGAACTTGATTTCATCGCGGCAAATTATGAATATCTCCTTTGACCCTTTCAGGATTGTCAATACTTATGGAGCATTTGGCAGGTGTGTAAATATTATTTTTCATAAATATTTTTCTGTATGCTTGAATGAATGCTCTTCCTGTTTGTCTGTATGAAATCAGCATAGGCCTCAATGAATCCAAAGAGAGTTGTCATGAAAAATAGATTTCTTTTTTTTCAAATCAAAGAACTTGTGCTTTCAAAACAATTCAGACTCGGAAATGTAGCTCATTTTTCATTTTAGTTCATGTCTCAACTAAGAGCATTTTTCTTTGTAATGTCAGATCCTGTACTAATAATAACAACTTGCAATTTGCCATATTTTTTGGTTCCATGTGTAATAGGAAGTATAGCAGTAGTGCAAAAAAACACATCTTGCAATGTTTCTGCATTGTTGACAGATCTGTTGACAGGACAGGGTTTTAGAGGGTAATTCTAGTAAAAGTGTTGTGTGCTTTTGAGCTTACAGATTCTTCCTAGTAACCAGGTTCATTATTGAGGGAACAGACTGAAATAGCTTTTCAAGGTTTTGGATATTGCATAATTCATCAAAAAGTGTCTCATTATCTATATTTTCGTTAATTATTTAATTAATTAGGTGTTGGTCTTAAGGCATCTGAATGCAAGAGTGTGTGATGTGGCAGTGTTGGATATAACTTGAGAAGGGGTACCTGATGTAAATTAAAATGGGAAGAGCTTTTTGTGATGTGTGCTGAAAGGGAATTGATTGTGGATGGGAATACTTTGTTTAAAAAAAGTGCAGAGGGGCAGTATTGGTTTATGTGCTAATTGACAGATGTGCAAATGAGAGGTTGTTGGATGTAAACGGGATTAGGGAGGTGGCATATGTAGTGTCTGAACTTAGTGGAAAGAGTGTGAAAAATTATAATGGTTTTAGGAAAAGAGAAAATGACATGTATGAAAGAAAGTGAAGATAAATGAGCTAGGAAGAGAAGTGTGTGTACAGAAATACCAAGAGAGAAGAAGAATGGCAAAAGGTAAGAATAATTAAAACATTAGGAGTGAGAAATAAGCAGAAGGTGTTTAGGGAAGCAGAGCTTACATGTGCCGGTGAAGTTTGTTGTATGCAGAATGGGGAATGTGGGTGTCTGAGAAGGGGTGGTGATCAGTGGAGTGAGGAGGTTGAAATACTTGTGAACGAGTAAATTGAGGTTTATCAGAAGGAAAGAAGTGCATGGATTTAGAGGGGTACAAGAGTGTCAGAAAGTTAAGAAAGAGGGTTTAGAGCTGAAAAAGAGGGCAAATAAAAAATGAAATGCAAGAACATTGCAGACACTACCTTATGAGATTTCAGCAGAATTTTTATGTCGCCCAGTGTTGCAAGTTAGTAAACAGGCCATTTATTCAGAAATACCTATTATGCCCAGACTACTTTCCCTTCCTCAGCGTAACAAAGGAAAGAACAGAGGTAGTCTTTGAGGGCACTCATTCTTGGAATCCTGATGCAGCTGATACTGTGTGGCATGAATATGAGTTTAAGTGTAAGCCAGGTCGAGAAGATCGTCGTCCTTGTCTCATATCGCCGTACCATTATCGCCTTGATTGGTTAATGTGGTTTGCAGCTTTTCAGGTGAGCTCATTTTTTAGCATTTTTTGTTCATACATGATTGCTGTTTCCCATGTTAGCGAGATTGCATTTTATAGTTATATCATTAAATAGAGCAGTCATTTCCTGCCCTTCAAACTGTATTCCTCTTAAGATTTTACACAGATGCTGTGGAATGACAAAATTAAGTCATTCACACTCACACTTGTCACCAGTATACTTTTTGCATATCCCTTTATATGAACTTTGTGTGAGGGGTTGTTTTGTAGGTGACTATTCAGTATTATTTTATACACTAATATTAAGCAGCTGAGAAAACCGCTGAAAGGTCAGTACAGATTGACTGGTCTCAGTGCATTATATATTACAGCTTGAGAGTGGATGTCAGCAAATGAGGACACTCTTCATGTGTTCCTGGTACTATCTCACAACATACAAAACAGTGAACAAGTATGATATAATTTACAATGATTATATATACATGCTCTTTCTTGTCTTACATGATCTTTTTTTTTTTTATCTTACAATTGTAAATCATTCTCCTACCATGTAGAATGAGAGATGATTATATTACATACTACCATTACAGTTATTAGTCATTGTAATGTAGTAAATATCACATGTAATATGGTGAGTGTGTAGAGTGCATTGATAAGTGTATATGAAAAAGATACATTTCCTTCACTATTTCTGATTATATGTTTTGTATTCTTAACTTTTATGCACCAATATGATGCAAAAATGGATTTTTGATGAATTTGTGAAGCAGATGACACATTCATCATCTTCAGAATAAGTGTAATTTTTTATGACTATGTATTGTAGAAATTGTTATTATTGTTATTATTATTATTATTATTATTATTATTATTATTATTATTTCCCCCCCCCCCATACATATTCGCCTTTTCCCATGTTAGCGAGGTAGCGATAAGAACAGAGA
>JAYMFT010317803.1:0-10039 GCA_038088735.1 Panulirus argus | reverse complement strand
TATATATATATATATATATATATATATATATATATATATATATATATATATATATATAATCCTACAACCTATACATGCAGCTTTTCGTTTTCTGTTTAGCGGACCCCGTGACGAGCACACACACACACAAACACACACACACACACACACTGTATAGCGGGCCCTAATGGCGTTAGAAGTAACGCGTATTTGATTTTCTTGCCTTTGTCTATTGTTCTCTCTTTTTATACTCGATGTGAAGTCGATGGTGATCACGAAGACGGTGCAACAGAGGATACGATTTCGCGATTCACATTTACATTTCGTCTGCTTCTGATAACAGCAATGCGTGCCGGTGATGTTTGCAGACAGTGGACTCAAACTGTCCGCCCGTTTTTTGTTGGAACGCGGCACTTGCAGTTTCTTCCCCCATGCCGTTTTCTTCCACTTGTATACTACTATTATCATAATAATAATAATAATAATAATAATAATAATAATAATAAAAATAATAATGATAATAATAATGATAATAATTAGTATTATTACTATCATTATTATTATATTAAGGCCCACAAGAAAACACCAGTCGATCGATGCTGACACGATAAAAGCATCTGGTGTGTCCTAAGTTCACGAGAGAGAGAGAGAGAGAGAGAGAGAGAGAGAGAGAGAGTATGTCCCTTGATATAAGATACTGAAAACAATGAGTCCAGAAATGGCGCATCGACTATAATGACGTTTTCCGTAAAATTGTGACGATATATTTAAAGAAAACGTACGCAGAGAACCATCATCTTCACTGGCTGTACCGTTTCACCTCTCGGAAGCACCTGCCGAAGACGGACGGTACGCACCATCTCGACGAGTGGTGCAGAAGCAAGACCTACGCGTACCTGCATCCTGAACTAACATACAAGGCCTAGGTACGGGTGATGAAGCCCTGTACCTGCTGGTGGTGATGGTACGTACCATCTCAACTAACATCAAAAGGCCGAGGTACGGATGATAAACTCCTGTAACTGATGGTGATGACGGTACGTACCTTGTCGACGAGCGAGTCCCAAGGGCTAGGTAACGCAGGCAACAACGCCCCATGTAGCGTACCTTCCGGTGGCTCTGGCGGTACGTGCCTGGAGGGGGAGAGGAAACAAAATAACTTAAGTGAAATTATTGTGATTCACAACACAAAAAAAATAAAATAGATCTTTAGATGCTGTGGGGGTAGTAAAGGTGACATCAGAGAAGTACCAGATATACGGAGAGAGAGAGAGAGAGAGAGAGAGAGAGAGAGAACCATCTGATGGAGAGTATGGCGGGAAGGGTGTGTGTGTTTGTGAGTGTGTGTGTGTGTGTGTGTGAGTAGGGGGAGGGCAATTACACGGGCCATTACCTCGTCTTAATTACCGACAGCTCTACCTGAACTAACACCAGCAATAAGCTTACTGTATTCCCCCCCCACCCTCCTACCTACCACCTACCCCTCCCCCCACCCCACTTTCAACCCCCCCTTTAAACGGAGAAGGGGTGGTGGGGGTAGGGGGGGAAGGGGGGTAGTTCCTTGGGAATTACCTTTTTACGTCACACGAGTGGACGGGACTGGATGCAGAGTCAAGGAACTTTGAGTAAACGGAAAGCACAGAGGGAAGGAGAAATACTGAGAAGCAAATTGACGCATCGTCACAGGTCGTCAGATCATGGAAGAACTGACCACCCCAGAATTAGCGCGATCAATCCCCTCAATCGACACAGAGAAGACCTCAGAATGACGACTCCTGCTGGAGGAAGGAACGCAACTTCACTCCGACACCCTTCCTTCCTTCCTTCCTTTATCCTCTGCAGTTTGTTTATATCTTTCAGACGGGCTTGCGAGTGCCCATCTGGCTTGCCACTCGACAACTGACGTAACAGACTCGATTCGATCCCATAAAATCCCCTTCAGGTGTAACCCTCGTATCCACATCCCGCTGGTTTACGGCTGCTTTAAGCTTCATCATCTGCCACTGTCATTACCGATGATGCCAAAATGTCCAAATCACCGGCAAATAAAGCTTATATATAAAAAAAAAAAGTCTTAAAAGGTCAACAAATGAAATGGCTAATCAGGGATATTCCGTCAGGCGTCTGAGATTTCCTAGAACTACCTACCTCCACGGGCTGAGGTAGCAACATACGAGGCCTATTGACCAATGCTGCTGAGAAAGTAATCTTGGCCACTAATTGGCTGAGTGAACCTAGAGGTCATTCCAGGTCAGGGCACACATCAAGTGGGTAATTACTCCTATTGTTGATTCTGTCGTTCTTGCTTCAGTGCTGGTTTGCAAATAACGACACATCTGCATATTAACACATGCAAACATATATATATACACACATACACGTGCACATGTGGACAAAAACGCACACTCCCATGCACGTTTGCACACACACACACACACACACACACGCTGCGTGGAATACCCGACGCGCTGGTATATCTTTTTTTTTAAACGTAGTGTCAACATGATAAGTCAATCTTCCCGAGGCATTATTCAAAAGCACGGTGAAGCCCCACGATCGGCCAATCACCCGAGGGCACTCTCCGAAACATGGGACCGGCAGGAGTAGCCAACCGCCTGAGGCACTCTCAGGAATACGACGCAGCTAAGATCAGCCAACCCTATAGGAAGGCACGTGCACGGATGCCGCCTCACGCACACACACACACACGGACACTACCGACGGTCACATGTAGACACAAAATCTATGAACGAGTCAGAATCGACATTAAAAGTTGGAGCATTAAGAAACAAAGCGAAATCAATTGAAAATTATAAAGAAATTAATAAAGGCAAAAATATAAAAGCTAATTCGACTCTCTTGTAAATGCCTTTTTTCCTTCTGGTTCCTCATACAGTAAACTGGTTTCAGTGGAAGACCGGGGGCACGGACAACAGTCCGTCCTTCAGCACGACGGTACGCTCCCTATCATGGGTGCGACCTGACCTGATCCGAGCCTTTAAGTAAAGGGTCAGGTCGATGGCCAGGGGTCATCATACCCAAGGGTCGTACCGTCGCCGAGCTCAAGGGTCGTACCGTCGCCGTGCTCACGGGTCGTACCGTCGCCGTGCTCACGGGTCGTACCGTGCTCAAAAAGGTCTCAACGTTGGTCCATCGAACAGGGTCCGAAAAATAAAATGAAATAAAGAACGCCTACTGCAATTCCCAGCTCTGACATAACACGATTTTTAAGGCCAATTCTCGTCTTACACGAAGACCTCTTGTATACAACAGCCCTGGTCCAAGCAACCCTCGCCTCGGCAATCTGGGCAATGATGTCACCAGCCAGTTGAGCCGCTTCGCGGAATATATATGTATATATACTCCCGCGGGGACCTGACCAACACAGAGACGCGCACTATACAACCACATACGTGAACCATTCAACCACTTAGGAAAGATCCACACAAACCACAGGCTTTATGAGACTTTGTGGGGGAAAAGAAAACCATTCATAGGAATCTAAACATCTAAAATCTAAAAAACATTTGGTGCTATCCCGAGGCTATTTTGCATTCTATATCTATCACATTTCGATCCATTTCCAACCATCACAGTCGCAGCTGGTGACTGATGAAGCCTCGATAATCTCTCTCTCTCTCTCTTGCTTCTTCACTGAAGGGAAAGGTTGTGGGAGTCGACGAATATGGGAGGGAGTTGTTGCAAGGCTCTTGGTGGGTGGGTGAGAGGGAAGGGAGGGAGGTGAGGAAGAGGAAAGCAAAGGAAAAGAGAAGGGAAGGAGGAGGTTATGAATACGACGACCTGGAGCTCGAGTTGATCCACAACACCCCACAACCCACGCCCTCTGGGACTCAACCCAAGCGCTCCTCACACACACACACACACACACACACACACACACACACACACACACACACACAAACACAGAGCACCGACAACCCACGCACAGCGTGTTCATGTAAAACACTTCGCCGAGACCAAAGGGGGTGCTGGAGCGCTTATCGTCGACCAATGACGGCAAGAGGCACTCCATCCTGGGGATCCGAAGGTCCTCCCACACCGCGACCTTGGCAAACCACTGAACATTTATAATTACTATCTCGCTTCCAGATTCGCCGCCGCCGGCAACCCGTCGATCTTACCCTTAATTATGACGCAATTAAAACTTTGGGAGCCTCCCGCACAGGAGGGAACATGCTGTTAAAGTTGGAGGAACGGGGTGACTTACGATCACAGGTACGGCTAGGCAACTAGGCCCTGCTGGGGAAAAACAGACAGACAGGGGAAGGAATAGATGCTCCGCTAGGGAGACGATGAAGAGGACGCTTTAAGGAGGTAGTGGCGTCTGGGGAAGCAGGAAGTTCAAGAGGGAAAAAAAAAAAAAAGCTGTTTAATGCCAGTTAAATAAATTAGTATCAAAAACTACACGGTGTGTACAGAGTGCCTTTGCGTTCAAACCGAGATTCGTTATTTACCTTTTAGAAGTTCCAGCACATTCTTTGATTCACGCGTCTGTCATACAAGACTTTTCCATGATCGGTTTAAAGGTTTACTTTCACGAAATAGGAACACTTGGCTGTCCCTTTTAAGCCTGGGAAACATCCTTCTCTTCAACAATGCCAAAAGCGAACTATCTCGTATCATCATGTCAGAGTAACTGTATCATCGTCAACTTGATGTGTTATCAAGGTATTCCCGAAATACGAGGCCAGGACGTGATAGCGTTAACTCCTTGATGCTGCAAGATGCATGCCGATTCGAGGCTCCTCACCTGCAGGTGGGGAACGAACCACACGATGAACTGGACGGGAGCGACGGACCGGAATTGGACGGTGGATTGGACGGATTGGATATGAACGAGGAATTAGACGAGGGTCCGATGAAGCATGGCCATCTCGGAGCCCACACTTGATAACGTGCAACAATACGATTGTGGCCACTTTAGAATGAGAAGATTTCCCATTTTGTGATAACGAACGCTGAGGATCTGAAAAAAAAAAGCGTCCATCAGGAACTGACTTAAATAAATCTAACCTTCAGCGTGGTAGACAATGTCCCCGCGGATGTGGACACGGATCAAACAGCGTCTTGAGCGAGGAGGGCAACGTACGGACAGGCTGTAATTACATTTCAATGAAGAGGAACTCCATGTCCACACTGCAGGAGAGAGCCTTCAGAACATGCAGTCCATCCCCGTACCTACTTCGAGAGCAACAGGGCTCTTGCCTCCTCTTGCTACGTTTTGATGCACGTTTATCCAAACGCAAATATCAAACAAACTGATGGAAAACCGTCGATTGTAGAGTACTTTAAGATACGCCCAACAGAAGACATCCTGATTCCAGTCGCATTTCTTCGACAACTACATAAACTTCACAGAGGACGTGGAGGATGACATCGTCGTTCTTCTAAACAGTTTACATGACGGCTACAATGGACGGAGTAGGAAGCTACCTCCCTTTGACAATTATTTACCCTCGACTGGAAGACCAAGATGGCAAGAAATCCATCAACCTCTGACGTGAACGAACTCTGTTTCAACAAATTGAATATACAAACACTGAAGCGTCTCGCTCTTGCCAAAAATATGTTAGCATCGCACTCAACGACACACATACAACTACCCACGTTTATCCCTTCCAAGTAAAGGCACATACAACCGTGGTCGGGGAACGGGGCTATAACAGTCTACTTTGGGACATTTAACGATCAAAATGCAACCTGCCAGTTTTCCTAACGGCCAACACTTGTGCGTATCGAGCCGCAATCAAGACTGGCTCAAGTCCCCGGCCACCATAATGCTCCTCTCCACAAATGGCCACATCTGGTCCACTGGAGACATACCACAAGACCAAACTCAACAGATTTTTACCAGCGCGAAAGTGTCCTTCTCTTCCCAGGAAAATCTTTGCGGGATAGATATGTGTGTGTGAGTGTGTGTGTGTGTGTGTGTGTGTGTGTGTGTGTCCTTACCTCTTTGCTATTACCTACGTATTTCCAAATCAGAAGAGGGGGTGTTCTACACTCAGAAGAGGAAGGGCGCCATCTCTTGAAATTTCTGTGCTCATCTTACAACCAATTACACATCTTAACATCGGTAAACCAATTACACATTTAGACATCGGTAAACGTATTTAGATAACAGCACAAGTCCTTCTCGCACGTCACTCACAAAGATCAAGAAGACCAATGGTACCAGGAAGCCAGCTAGCCCCTGTGGCACGCCACGGTAGACCCCCCTCCTAATCCATTTTGGTAAGACTCCTCTAACAAAGCGTACTTGGATCCCCTTCCACTAAGGTAATCCGCTTTCAGTAGAAGGAAAGTCTACCCCTAAGCACTCTCACGGACGCCTGGAGAGGTTTGACACGCGTGACATTTCTCTCAACCCGTGTCCTCTCTCTCGCGAATGGAGTTCCTCCTTTGCAAGTAGTTATGCATTTGCTCCCAGATCATCTTTTCCAGTGCTTCTACGCACACCATTCTCGTCAAGGACACCGATCTGTAGTTCTGTGCAACTTCCCTGTCTCCTTTCCTGAAAACAGGTATACGACATTTGACACTCAAGTCTCCCTTCGTTGGTCCCGCCCTCGTAAATCATTTCACCCGTTGGTCATTCCTACACCGCCTGCCACTTCATAACGTGGCAACAGATATGGACAGATAGAAAGATAGATATACAGATACAAGACAGATAAACGGACCGATGGACACAGGTATACGAAAAAACACAAGCATGAGAAAGGTCAGCTGTAAAAAAAAAAAACAGAAGCAACAGCGCTGATGCAATGGGTACAGCAGCCAGCCAGGCCCCGGAGCTACGCTAATGAGAGAGAAGCCCCCGACCGGTCAGTTGGTTTAGCTCAGCCTCGCTAATAAGGTGTGGCACAGTCTGGCCAGACGCGTTTGTATATTATGCGAGTCCCTCCGTCCGTTGGACGGGTCGTCAGCTGTAGGAAGGGAAGGTTGAGGAATCTAAATCACTTTATCCACCAAAGCCAACGCGATACGGCGGGGACAATTGACACTACTCAGTGCCAGGCAAACTTGACGGTACGAGACTTCAAGTGAATATGGCGCAAGTCACAGTCGTGGGATATATATATATATATATATATATATATATATATATATATATATATATATATAATACGATGGTTAGGGAGGGGCAAATGCTTCACAGGCAACTAGGCGGCTGGCTAATTGGCGAGCACGTTTAATGATCAAGCAGCCTAACTTGAAGCAACAAGGCCTTCTGAGTGTGTCTGTACTCGTACCCTTACTGCAGTTCCTGTATTCTGCTACCTTTTGTTGTAGTTACTGTATTCTGATACCCTGCGTATGTGCGTGATTACCTCTGTTAACTATCTGTACTGTTCATGGAGGAAGTTTTACACTCGTGAGGCCGCCATCTCTTTGACCATACTGCACCAATATAACGATCTGTACATGTTGTCTGCATTTACCACATTTTTTTCTTTTTCGGTTTAAATCATTCCATTACCACTTTTAAACAGGAAAAGTACTTCTTGTACATATTTAACATACCCTTCTTGCTGATTTCACGTGACGTCCTGTGGTTGTTCAGTCCCTACATCTGCCGAAGAAATGTTTCCTGTCCATGAACTCAATCTGGCTTATAAACTTAAAAATAAGGTTGTGACCAGGTCACCCATAACTCTTCTCTCTCCCACGGTGGACAAATCTAAGGCCTCTCGAGCCCTACCCTGTAACTTAAGCTCTCTTAATTCTGGTCCCATCTTTTCTTCCACTCCTCTGGACATTCTCCATTACCTCATTGTGGCTTTTCAAGTGCGGTGAACCAGAGAGCTGCCCTTCCTGATTTTGGTTCTTATGCAAGATATGAAAAGCATGCTCAGTATTTCCTTATCCACACACGTTAATGCTGTTCCCGTATCTGCCGGAGGACAGGTTATCTCCCCTACTGTTCTCCTAAGTACTGGACTCTGGCGACAGGTTAGGGGACAATGCCAACTGCACAGTCCCTCTCACACACAGATTCCTGCTTATTCCCGTGAGTATGTGTGTATATATATGTGTGTGTGTGTGTCAGTCTGTATGTCTCTCTCTCCGCGTGTCTGTATTTCTTGCCGTTTTATTATCTTCGCGTCTTGAGCAAGCACCACATCAAATTTTCCTCCCGCACTCTTCTTCAGGACGGAACTGCGCATAAAATGCGAACCAACCGGGCACATCAACGTGTTTACGACGGCATCTTGCATGGCACGAGAATTTCCCTCGCCGGCACACAATACTCCCCCTCCCCCACCCCCCCCCAACTCCCCACCTCTCCCGTTCCCGCTCGAGCGAGAAAACTTATCACGGGTCATTTTATACCGATAGTATTTCTCGTGCGGATCAGTATTTCTCGTCCGGATGAATATTTCCCGTCCGGATGAGTATTTCTCGTCCGGATGAGTATTTCTCGTCCGGATGAGTATTTCTCGTCCGGATGAGTACTTCTCGTCCGGATGAGTACTTCTCGTCCGGATGAGTATTTCTCGTCCGGATGAGTACTTCTCGTCCGGATGAGTATTTCTCATCCAGATGAATCCAAGTGTCACAGCCATCAAATGGAAATGCTGGGTGGGTTTGGCTCTCTCTCTCTCTCTCTCTCTCTCTATTCTTTCTCTTCTCTCTCTCTCTCTCACTCTATCTCTAATGCCTGCTAAAATCTCACCCATCACATTTCCAAATACCTTCAGCCTTGTCTATATGAATGCTGTTTCCTTCCCCTCCTCCCTCCTCCAATATCCGACAAACGTTGCTCTTACAGAACTACCTTACTTCCATTCCCTTCCGTGCCTCTCCTCCCCTCGCTTACTTGCCTTCTCCCCTCCCCAGTTCCCCTTTCCCCTTAACCAGCCACGTAACGTGATATCAGGTGGCAGAGGGGAGGGAGAACAGTGACGTCAAGAGGTGGGAGAGAGAGAGAGAGAGAGAGAGAGAGAGAGAGAGAGAGAGAGAGAAAGAGAGAGAGGGGCGCACGACCATTATCCACGCCAACATTTTTCACTCCTCCCTGCTGGAAGCCCCGAGGCTCTAGTATCTCCAAACCCCTCTCCCCCTGGTATACGTACGTCCCCCCACCCCTTCTCCCCTGGTATCCGGGCTCTTCCCTAACCCTCCCCTGGTACCCGAGCACCCCCTTCCTACCCTCCTCTTGGTATCAACAGTCCTCCCATGAGACTCATGCTGGTAGCCTGACATTTAAGTAGAGCATTCCTGAAAAATTTGAGAAAATCTTTTATTTTGGTTCATTCAGTAATTTCTACCTAATCCGATTAACCTGATTGGCAGACAGTCTGCGCCTGTTGGACTTGCTTTGTTGTGAACCTTGGTGAAATACGAAAATCACATATATGAATCTGCATATATATATGCATATATATATATATATATATATATATATATATATATATATATTTATTTATATAATCACACATTCCTGCTTCAGGATCCCCTTATATGGGTCTCCCGCAGCGCTCAGGAAGCCAGCCAGGTCCATTAGGAACACAGGTCAAGAAGTGGGGTGATGATGATGATGATGATGATGATGTGTGTGTGTGTGTGTGTGTGTGTGTGGTGAACACAAGACGCTTAAGGATCAACAGCTCAGTGCTGCTGTGAATATGATGACTCGATGACTGTAATCCTGGAAAGACTGGAGGTTTCCAAAGACGTAAACAAGAAAGCATAACGTGAACATGCCTGGGGAGCACTGTTTTGGATGAAGGGTGCCTGGACCTCGGTTCGAGTCTGAGACCGGGTCGTGAGGGCGTTTCTCTTCTGGCTGTCGAGTCATTAGGGCGTGTGTGTATGTTTTCCCAACGTAGTGTTTGTTGGGGGGTGGGAGGGGAGGATCTGTATGTACAAGCTGCTGAAATGTGAAGTAGGGGGTGAAAGCTACTTAGTTCTACTTAGAGAGCTGGTGGTCGGTTATGGAGTGGCTTACTGGGGAAGGCTTTAGTGCTGTTGCATAGAACTATATATATATATGTATATATATATATATATATATATAATGGGAGGTGAGGTT
>JAYMFT010317792.1:0-10039 GCA_038088735.1 Panulirus argus | reverse complement strand
GGGAGAGAGAGAGAGAGAGAGAGAGAGAGAGAGAGAGAGAGAGAGAGAGAGAGAGTGGAGGTGGGATGGGGGGAGGTGTCGTGTCGTGTCGTGTCCCCCACCCCCCTAAGAATGCCCTTAGACAGAGAAGAGTCTATAAGCTTTCCACCCCCAAAAAAAGATACCGGGTGCAGCCGACGAGGGAGAACGAGATAAGATCTAAGACCTTGAGACGCAGCTAGAGAGATATATATCAGTGGTCAGGGAATGATGATATGTCTATTGTTAGGGGAAACCTTCAATCACTTTCCTCGTTCAGGAGCGCGTGAGGAGGAGGAGGAGGAGGAGGAGGAACAGGAGGAGGAACAGGAGGAGGAACAGGAGGAGGAGGAGGAAGAGGACCTCGCTTCCGTACCTGTTCTTCTGCAGGAGTGGAACAGAAGGAACCTCTTTCGTCTCCCTCTTCGCCACGATATATTCACAGGAGCGAGGTCGAGAGAACAGGACGTTCTGTATAGGACTGAGTCCTAGGCAAAAAGTCTCACCTTTCAAATTACATCATCAACTGCCATGAGTACTCGACGTGAGTACACTGTACTCATAAGTACGTATATGCCACTTTACGACAAGTGACATGTGAACATCTGTTGAACAGAAAGTGAACAGCGTCTTTTCCTCATGAGTCCGAACTCTTGACCACGTCTGTATATCAAAACAAAAAGATTGTGAGGCGGACAGGGAAGGTGTGTGTCTGTGTCTGTGTCTGTGTTTTCACGTCGACCACGGTCGCGTTGGCATCGCCAGCATGTGCTCTGCCCGTCCTGTTGTCGCCTTAATTAAGCCAAGAGTTACTCCGGACTACCTTGGCACGAGGCCGCCGCGTCCCGCCGAAAATACACAACGGTTTCGTAGATGACAAAGAACAGTCAGTCATTCTCGGTGACAAAGAACAGTCATCTTTGTCGTGTCCTGACCTCGCGGCATGGCAAGGCTCGGAGTGCGTGTGGGGTTTTGTTTTTCGGTGTGTGTGTCTTCGACTCACAGCAAAAGGGAAAGAGAGAGAGAGAGAGAGAGAGAGAGAGAGAGAGATTAAGCCAGGAGCTGAGGGTGTGCTGTGACGTTATCTCACGACAAGGGGGAAGGGGTTTTTCCCCCTGCGTCTGTAGCTCACAGACAGAGTGCGGGGGCGGGGGGGGGGGTTTGTTGTACTGTGTCGTCTCCCCACAACAGGGGCGTTGTTTTGAAAGTACCGTTACCTCACAACAGATGAGGGTTCACTGCCCCCGTTGCCCCACAAGCATGGGTGGGCTTGCTGCCCCGTTGCCTCATAACGGAGGAGGACTGGCTCGTAGCAACACTCGTCCTGACTCGTAGCAACACTCGTCCTGATTCGTAGCAACACTTGTCCTGATTCGTAGCAACACTCGTCCTGATTCGTAGCAACGCTCGTCCTGGCTCGTATCAGAACTCGTCCACACCACACTAGCAGTCGCACGCTGAGGACGATTCTTGCGACTGTAAGCAGAATAGAATAATAACAGACGACTCTCGGACCAACCCCCACCAGTGAGGCGCTGCAGTGGACGTTCGTGAGAATAAACTCAATGATTTTCTTTTCCCCTCCGTCGTCATCACAGCGATGCTGAGAGCCCGCAGACACCGGCAGTCCCCACGTTTAAACATCTTACACAACAACGCTCGCTCTTCCCCTCACCTTCGAGGCATTTCACCCTGTATAGCAACACAGTGCTATACAGAAGCTCACCCTGTGTAGCAACACAGTGCTATGCAACTGTTCACCCTTTCTAGCAACCCTGTGCTATGCAATTGTTCACCCTGTATAAGCAACCCTATGCTACGCAATTGTTCACCCTGTATAGCAACACAATGCTATGCAATTGTTCACCCTGCATAGCACCCCTATGCTCTACATCAGTTCACCCTGTATGGCAGCCTGTGCTATACAGCAGTTCACCCTGTATAGCAGCCTATGCTATACAACAGATCATCATGCATAGCAAACCATGCTATACAACAATTTATCTTGTATAGCAGATTATGCTACACTGAAGTTCACCCTGTATAGCAGCCTAGGCTACATAGCAGCTCACCCTGCATGGAAATGCTGTATAGCAGAACATCCTGAATAGCAGCTCATACTACAGAGTAGTTCAACCTTTATAACAACCCACCGTGTATAGCATTCCACCGTGTATAGCACCTCATCAAGTATGGCATCGCACTGCGTATAGTATCTTGCCAAGTTTTGCCAGTGCTATAAAGAAAAACGTAGAGCATCTCACCAGGCATAGCACCCCAGCAGGTATAGCCACCCACCAAGTATAGCACCCCATCGCGTTCCCTACGCAAGACCGTCCGAGGAACAACAACTTGTCTTTCTGTCCCTCAAGAGTGAAATGGTAACAGTAAGACGGTCATTTCCAAGTCAAACTGACACCAGGATCAGAATCGGTGTCAGACACGGTTTCAATGCGATCTTGCTTTGCACTGCAGAATAACTTGAGACAAACGTGTGAAAGATAGATAGATCTTCAGTTCCTTCGTCAGTATATAACATTCTTAACAAGACCCCGTTGGAGAAAGTCGTGAGGATGTCTTCCTCTCAGCCACTCGACTTCGGCACTGTCTTGACTGTTCATTTGCTTCGGGTGTCTCACATTTAAAGAGAGAGATGATGACGATACAGAGGATTCCTGCGATTTTCCCCAAGAAAATGATCATTATAGAATGAAGCTGCATAGCCAGAAGAGACAATGAGAGCAGAAAGAACAGAAATACTATCTGGTCAGATGATCAAAGAATCGGTAAAAGAACTGCTAAGTTTAAAGATATATGAGTTCGCGAGTGACACTGCGAGATCAACACAAGAGAAAATGAAGCACCGACCGAGACAGCTCGAACCGAAAATGAAGCACCGACTGAGACAGTTCGAACCAACCGTTCCATCATTTGTCCTGACCGTCCTTAGAACTCCAAAATTTTGCTGCGTCTCGTCCAAGATAAAAATGTTTGATTCCTCATCATATCCCTGTCATCAGGAAGCGTGTTGATCAAATTGGTCCACCTGATCATTAGAGGTCAACAAAATATAGGTCGAGACGCGGTGTGTTGGCTCTCACGCGAACCTTGAGATGCGAGCTCCTCTCATTCATTTTTCGATACAGTTTCGAAACCTTCTCACTCTTTTAATGCATTGGCTCATCTCTTTTCTTTACTCATTTCTTTACTTTTCATTTGAAATCATATACAAAGGAAGATGTCTTCTGCACAACAATTTTACCCAACGCTTCGAGACGACTTAATACATTTTCTAAAGGGCTTTATATCAGAATGAGCGAGATATGATGACATCAGAGATGGACTGTGAATGATTCATATGAATCGGGATGCTCGTGCGATTACACGATTCATCGCCAGAGGGACAAGGGCGTCGTTGTCCTGCTTGGAGTGCGTAAGACCCTTTGGCGCTGCTCGGGCAGCGGCGCTCCTGACGATTAACTGATGGCGCGAGGAGGGAGGGAGGTAGATGATCGCGCGCGATAAGAGGTACCCATCAAGCAAGCGTCTTGAAACCCTTCCGTCCGAACACAGATATCGCTCGCTTGTCTGTGACGCGCGCGCGTCACGGGCGTTTGAGCCGCGGCGACGTTAATGGGAGGTAGTCAGGGTAGAGAGAGAGAGAGAGGGAAGTGATTAATCACAGGGTATCAGCGGCGGCGGCGAGACGCGTCGGCGATAAGGTCAGATAAGGACGATGTAATCGCCGCGTGGGAGGAGAGGTGGAAGGTCCTTTGGCACTCAGGGCCAACCCCAGCCAGCCAACCTCTCCTCCCCAACCCCCCAGTGTGTGTGTGTGTGTGTGTGGAGGGGGTGTCGCACCCCCAGTGAGGCAAAGAGGGCCCCAGCCCTCCATGTGTGGAGGAGGTGAGCACCACATCTACTGAGGCAGGTCGGTCGGTGGTAGCAGCGAGGCGCCCACTTGAGACAGTACATTCACGTCCTCTACAATGTACAGATGTATACTTTATTTTTGTCCTTTCTCTTCTAATTCCTACCATTTATCATTCTATTATCACTTCCTGAAAAGAATCTTTTTCTTTTTCCCTCGGGAACGTTCTCTTAATAGACTTTTAAGTATTTATTTTTACTTGTCGTTTTCTATTCAGCTTTCGCTTCCTCAAGCTATTTGCGTTTCCCAGCGTGGGAGAGGAGACAATTCTTTTTTGCTGTCTCCGCGGGAGAAGGGGAGACACGTGTTGTTTTAATAATGCTTCTTCCTTTTCATTACCTACTTTACTATTATATTCATCTATCGCTCTAACTGTTAAGAATCTTAATCTTGGTGTAGTGAAGATGCGTTCGACCAGACCCCCAGAGTCCCTATCGTTTGCATCAGCACTTTCTAAGAGCGAAGTGAAAATATTCTCTCTCTCTCTCTCTCTCTCTCTCTCTCTCTCTCTCTCTCTCTCTTTCTATCTATCTATCTATCTATCTATCCATCTATCTATCTATTTATCTATCTATCCATTCAACTATCTTTCTATCTCCTCCAGCGATGAACGCTACGCCCTAGTCTTGCCTTTTGGCAACAAATCGTCGTCAGGACTCTCAACTAGGTCCTCTCACTGTCTCTTTTCCATTCTTTCTGCTCCCTCACATCACAATCATACCGCTGGTGCTGTCATCACCTTTATAATCTTTCCTTTTCCAATTACCATCTCAGAATCCCTCCTGCACTTCCTTCATCTCCTCACTCATTATTTCGAATCTTACACTCATATAACTTTTCACTATTCCATCTTCGTTCCTTTCTTTCTCATATATAGTCCCATCTCTATGTACACCCGGCAAATAAATTATCTTTACTGATGGTTCGATAGACTTCTAAATGAACAAGGACATACGTTAGAGTCGAAGTAGACTATTCCTCTCCTGTAGTAGATAACCTCGTCGTAGATTGTCACTGAGGTCTTCTGTTATCTAGCGTTCTTGATGTAACTCTTCATTTAGCTGTGAGAAACACCTGTCCCCCATTCATTTTGTTATTTGCCTTTGTGTAGTCTACATTTCATCCATATTTCACCTACGTAACCACACACCGTGCCCAACCCTCATCTCTCCTACAACTGACAGTGGAAAATATATTCCTTGGTGCTTGAAAATTCTGAACTATTCCTGTTTCCAACTTACACCTTCTTTCACTCACTTTTTCGGTCGTTCCGTTTCCCGTTCCTCCGTATGCCTTACCGGACAGTTTTGCGATGAACTGTTTATTTAGAAAAATACTTTATAAATTCAGGTATACTCTGAGAAAAACGCCAGAAATAAACTGTATAAACGACTTCGGTAACGGTGGACAGTAGAAGGACAACGTGCAGCAGCGGGGAGTCGGTGATAGCTTAAAAAGAAAATTGCTGAGCGGAATTACATTTTCTTGTTAAGTTAAACTTTCTTTCCCTTTTTTTTTTAACAGACAACCTAGTCTTGGGCCAATCAGGCCTCCTGTTGTCTGTCTTTCACATGTAAACTCATGTAAACCTGCCTCTTAAACCAGAAGTCCATATACATAAAATGGGTGTTTTAAAAGGAATAGTTGTCCCAACAATGTTGTATGGTTGCGAGGCTTAGGTTATAGATAGGTGCTGTGCGGAGAAGGGTGGATGTACTGGAAATGAAATGTTTGAGGACAATATGTGGTGTGGGGTGGTTTGATCGAGTGAGTGAGGAAAGGGTAAGAGAGATGTGTGGTAATAAAAAGAGTGTAGTTGAGAGAGCGGAGTGGGGTGCGTGTGTTCGTGCTGAAATGTTTTGGACATATGGAGTGGGTGGGTGAGGAGCGATTAACAAGGATGATGTGTGTGTCAGAGGTGGAGGGAACAAGGAGAACGGGAAGACCAAACTGAAGATGGAGGGATGGAGAGAAAAAGATTTTGAGCGATCGGTGCCTGAATATGCAGGAGGGTGGAAGGCGTGCGCGGGATGGAGTGAATTGGAACGATGTGGTATACTGGGGTCGACGTGCTGTCAGTGGAATGAACCGGGGCATATGAAGCGTCTAGGGTAAACCATGGAAAGGTCTGTGGGGCCCGAATGTGGATAGGGAGCTGTGGTTTCGGTGCAATACACATGACAGCTAAAGAATGGAAGTAAGCGGATGTGGCCTTTCTTCGTCTGTTCCTGGCGCCACCTCGCTAACACGGGAAACGGCAATCAAATATATGATACATACACACATATACATCAAAACTACAACCTACCATTC
This sequence comes from Panulirus argus, assembly GCA_038088735.1. Taxonomy (NCBI): domain Eukaryota; kingdom Metazoa; phylum Arthropoda; class Malacostraca; order Decapoda; family Palinuridae; genus Panulirus; species Panulirus argus. The sequence goes on along the minus strand of JAYMFT010317792.1, from coordinate 3,777 downwards.
CTTTACTTACTAAACCAGGCACTGCAGAATCACCATTAAAAAGAGAACACGATCTTTTGGCATCTGTCGTCCCGGCATGCATGTAAATCAAGAAAGCAGATAATGTTTGGACGCTGCGTGTTAACACACACCTGGCAATTTATACACTCATAAAGTCTCGGACGTATTCATGAGGTTGTTTTAGTCATTTGAGGCTTATAAACGTCGGTGTTTTGATGAGGTCCGGGCTATGAGTGAGCAGAAACATGACTGACAACGATGTATGAACGTCACTCACCTGCAAACGCCCCATGTTCTTAACCCACCCACCCAGCATTGCCCTCCTGCACCCACCACGCATCACCCAGCGTTCGACTCACCCACCCACCCAACTCATCATCGACCCCACCCACTATGTTTATTTACACACATCATCCCTTCTCACAATAAACAACGATAAGATCATCTACCCCCATAGCAGACCTTTTTTTTCCCTGGCCACCGCCACCACCCACTATACATTCCCTCCCGAGTGGCTGGTCTCGGACCCCTCAGAAGGGGATCGAGATGTATGTGCGGACGGCTGAGGACCTGAGACGCAAGTGTAGAGGAAGTTAGCTCAGGCTCTCCTGTGGCATCGGGCACTAACACCTCTTCCTCCACCTCCCTCCTGCAGGCATGACGAGCAACGCCATCCGGGGGATACGCCGGAAGAAGTCGTCGCTCTCGGAGGTGAAGATCGCCGTCCTGGGAGCCCCCGGCGTAGGCAAGAGCGGTGAGTATAGCACCCGAAGGGCGTGGCGGCCGAGGCGGAGGCGACCACCTCCACCTCCCAGCCAACCCCAGCCCACCCAAGACCCGAGACGCCACTGTGGTACAGTACGTGGGTCGTCAAGGGAGATAGCTTTGGGAGGAGGATTCTCCTCTCTTGTGCAGTGAATGCTTGGAGTGCCTGACGGAGTTCGTGATCGCACTGAGGGAGTGTTGGCTGGTAGAGATGGCACAGACGTGTACTGAGAGATGACAGTGAACAGAGATACTGACGGCACAGACGTATACTGAGAGATGACAATGAACAGAGACAGAGACAGAGAGACTGATGGCACAGACGTGTACTGTGAGATGACAGTGGACAGAGGAACAGAGAAACTGACGACACAGACGTGTACTGAGAGATTTGAGTGAACAGAGAGACAAAGAGAGAGACTGTAGTCAAAAGGAAAAAAGCGCTTTAGATTCAGGGAAATTCTGAGTCACGTGAATGACACACAACAAGAAAACAGTGATACTGGATATATGTATTCAGGTATCTCACTGTTTGTTAGTTCAGTGACAGCAACACGTTTCAGCGAGAGATGGGTGGCACTTACGAGGCCGGGCTGTGATGGGATATTCTGTTTTGCATATTCCATCTAATGCAGTGGCTAAAACAAACAAGAACGACCTATTCATTTGCATACCAAGACACACTAAACAGATCACAACCGCATATTTCAACACATGTAGCCGCTCTCACGACAGAAGCCGTTTTGCTTCCGTTACTTCTCAAACAGCAGTTGTGACGGCTTCTCTTACTTCTCTCATCTGCCTTACGTTTCATTCCTGTTAAGGCTACGTACGTGAGCTAATGATGACCATAATTTAGACTGCCGATGCCCGTTCCGCATTTAGACAGCCGTGGACACGCCTGGCCTTGCCAGAAGAGCTTGAGCATAAATCACAATTCCAGTCGAGCAATGAGACGTGACTGTAAATCATTTAGATGCCTGAAGACAGAACTGTCACCCCTCAGACCTTCTACACTGACTCCCTCAGAGACAGGGTATATTATAATGAGATCCCCACACGACTAGACTTTGTGATCCCACACACACACACAGTGTGTCATACCGAAACCCACCTAACCCACACACAGTGTGTCATACTGAGACCCACCTAACCCACCCACAGTGCGTCATACTGAGACCCACCCAACCCACACACATTGTGTCATATTCGAGACCCACCCAACCCACACACAGTGTGTCATACTGAGACCCACCCAACCCACACACAGTGTGCCATACTGAGACCCACCTAACCCACACATTGCTTCATGCTGAGGCACTAAGTCACCCACATTATTCGAACACCTTTGTCATTCATGTACTTCATACTAGCACCTATCTCACATCTCACACTCCTTCGTGCATACTAACACCAACTCACCTACACACGCTCTATATTTGCACCTCCATCACCTACACATTTCAACTCACTCTCCATCATACTTAACATCTCCCTCACCCTAGTGCTCCTGATGGACTGGTTCCACCTGTGTGTGGCGGATAAACCAGACAGAGACAAAAAGGAGGGAGGGCGGGCAGGCAGTACCCCGCGTTATCTATACAACATCTGATTACTAGGCATATCTATGGCGACAGAGCTGGCGACAGGCGTCGTCTGGCGACACAGGGTAGGGCCACACACACAAATAGTTCCCCTCTACACCGGAGTAAGAGAATAAGGCCTGGTTAGGGCAGGTACAACAGGGGGAAGGACACGCACATAACCCAATGTCATAAAGGGTCTTCATTCCCTCACCGTAATTAGCTTCAAGACATATTTCTTAGGTTTTCATGGTTGTGTGTGTGTGTGTGTGTGTGTGTGTGTTTTATTCTTGTAACTCCCTTGACGATGCAGTACTCACGTGAAAGTGCACTTGGGACTTATCGTGTTTCATTTTCCTGTCATGTGTAAACGCACCGAAACCACAGCTCCCTATACACAACCAGGCCCCCACAGACCATTCCATAGTTTACCCAGGACGCTTCATATACCCTGGTTCAGCCCAGTGACAGCAAATCGGCCCCTGTATATATGTAATTACCTATTTGTAGTGTGCGAGGAGGGAGTTCTGCACTCAGTGGGCCCTATGTCCCCATCAATTGAACATTTTCGACTGTAATACAGCTTTTGAAAATTTCTTATTGCTGTCCACATTTATCACTTCCTCATTCAGTCTGTTCCACTCATCCATGACTCTTACGCTACGAAAGTATTTCTTCACGTATTTTTTTCCTACAAATTTCTTGTTTAACTTCGTGTTATGTGCTGGCGTAGGGGTATTTGGCACGCTAGGTCAGTCCTTGGAACACGCGTTCGTTTAGGTAATTCTTAATAAGCTGATTCCCAGAGTATATGGAGAGTGTGATGCATCTGTGCAAGTACTGAGTTTCAGATATGTGATATAAGCAGCCTTTGCATATGTCAAAGATTTGGTTTACGAAATATAGGGAAAGAATCTATATCAAAGCCAACATTACTGAATACTTGATCGAGAACAAAATGGCTAAATATTTAAAGCAATATGGCTATATAAAGGAAAAAACAAGAGAATTATATAGCATAGTAGGTCATTCTGAATCACCAGTCAAGGTATAGACTCGACCCAGAGAAGCTCAGCTCAGCCAAGCAGCAGTGGGTCCCGTGTGTGAGTGAGTGCTCTCTGTAATCACCAGACTGGGGCCTCCTATGTAACCTGGGTCAGTTTACGTGCCATGTATAAGCGTAGGCCAACAGTGACGCGTTGGTTCTAAGAAATATCATCAAGGGTGGAACTCGAAAGGTATATGAGCTCATCAAAAAAAAACACATCGTCTACCACACACAGGATATATGAGAGGTAATCGATCGACCTTGACAACATAAGAAATTTGCCGGGTTGACAGTCTAAAGGCGATATTTTACAATTGCTGTTTTTTGCAGAAATTACCGTAATATATATATATATATATATATATATATATATATATATAT
>JAYMFT010317781.1:0-10039 GCA_038088735.1 Panulirus argus | reverse complement strand
TGCCTGAATGGCCTCAGAACAGGAACGGTTGAACCATGGATTGGATGAAGAAGTAGTCTTGGAGGAAAAAGGGATAACGATGCTCATTGACCATCTCCTGACATATGTATACTTGTGTATTTCCTCTTTTTAAACCAGGTATTCCCTATCACCTGTATTTCTTTAGCACATAACTCCATAAGCCCTTCCTCATTTCCATTCATAACTCTGAATACCCAATGTTCCCTAATTATACCCTTGATTGCCACATCACTTAGCTTTGCATTTAAATCACTCATCACTTATACCCGTTCTTGTACATCAAAACTGCTGCTACACTCACTGAGCTACTCCCGAAACACTTGTTTCTTATGATCTTTTTGCTCATGGCCATGTGCATAAGCACCAATAATCACCTATCTTTCGCCATCCACTATCAGTTTTACCCACATCTACCTAGAATTTACTTGCTTACATTCTATCAAACAGTCCCACAACTCCTGCTTCAGGGATAATGCTACTCCTTCCTTTGCTGTTATACCCTCTCACCAACCCCTGACTTGCTTGCAAGACATTTTCAAACCATTCTTCCCCTTTACCCTAGACCTTTGTGTCACTCCAGAACATCCAAGTTTCTTTTGTCAAACATACTACCTATCTCTCCTCTCTTCTCATCTTGGTTACATCTACATACATTCAAACACCCCTCCAGTTTTTACTTTTCCAAAAGAAGGAACAGAGAAGGGGGCCAAATTAGAATCTTTGTATTGCAGACATTCAGAATTTTTCTTTTTTCCAATCTGATTTTGTTATTTGTTTTCTTTACAGCTGATTTCCTGAAATCATACACCATCTTTAAATTAAACGACTATCTGGGTTTCCGGACCCGACAGCAATTCTGGGAAGAGCCTGCCGTCCGACGCATTCTTGAAGGTATTAAGAACAAAGAGATAGACATGAAGAGTGCTGCTGAGCTTCTTGGAGTCTCTTATGGAACTCTTTATGGACGATATCGTGAGGTATTTGGATACCTCAAGCATGCTTGGGTAAGTTGATTGTGGAACTTTGGATAAGAATCATAAACTTAATGGGATAAACTCTACATCATGTTGTACATTTTTGCTCTGGCATGGAGTTTTAGCTGAATTATGCATTTTTTTTATGAACATTACTGCAAGGAAGGAATGAGAGTGATTAGGTGATGTACAGAAGGATGAGGAGTAGGTCAAAAGTGCAAACCCAGGGACTATAAAAGAGGGCAAATGAGAGAGAGCTAAGAGAGTATCAGAAAACTTCATTAAGAATAAGAAAAAGTTTTATTAGGGGAATAATAGTGTGAGGAGAACAAGAGAACAGATAAAAGTGGATGGGGAAGGAACAGGTAAGGAAGTGCTGAAGATGAGATGAAGTAAGTATTTTTAAGGGTCTGTTGAATGTGTTTGATGACAGGTTGACAGATGCAGGTTGTGTTGGGTTTGGAAACTATGTAAAGTTGTGGTAAGTAGTTTGATGAAAGAAGAAGAGTTGTTGAAAGCATTGTGTAATATGAAGTGTGGTAGGATGGCTGGAGAGAATGGATTGCAGTTGAATTTCATAAGAAAGGAAGTGACTGTGTTGCTGAGGGGATAGGGTTTTTGAATGTATGCATGACTTATAGTTGAGATGCCTGAGAACTGGCAGAATGCCTGTATAGATGTGTTGTATAAAGGCATGGGGACCTGAAATGAGTGCTCAAAATACAGATGTATAAGTTTGTTGAGTGTTCCTGGCAAGTTGTATTTGAGAGTGGTGATTGAGAAAGTGTTGGCATGCACATATCATCAGACCAGGGAGGAATACTGTGGCTTCAGGAGTATTAAAGGATATGTGGATCAGCTGTTTACATTAAAGAATATTTGAGAAAATTAGTTAGTGAAATGGGAGTTTTATTTTGCTTTGATCTGAAGAAAGCATATGATAGGGTCGATAGAGATGCTGTGGAAGGCGTTATGAGTATATGGTATGGGGGGAAGCTGCTTGAAGTAGTGAAGAGTTTTTTTCAAAAGAGTAAGGCATGTTTGCAAGTAGGAAGAAAGAAGGGTGTGTGGTTCCAGGTAAAGGTGAGTCTACAGCTGTTTAATTTGGTTATGGATGTATGGATGGGATGGTGAGGGAGTTGAATGCAAGGGCTTTGGAGAGAGGGGCAGGTTTGCATTTTGTCAGGGGAGGAGTAGCATGAGAAGTGAGTTAGTTGTTTGCTGGTGTCAGATTTGAATGAGAAACTGCAAAAGTTGGGAGTTTGGGAGAGTGCATGCAAGGAGAAAGTTGTGAGTAAATATGAATGAAGTGTTGAAAGCTTTTTCAGTGTGGGTTTGAACAGACAAAACTCTGAGTAAGTATGATATTTTAGATACCTGGGAGTAGACATCAAAGCTGAAGTGAGTGATAGGGTGGATGAGGGCAGCAAATGTCTTGGCCCATTGAAGAATGTGTGGAAAGAGTGGTCACAGTCTCCTAGGGCAAAGATGAATACAATTGATAATGTAGTAGTTCTGGTTGTATATGTTTGTGAGGCATGGGCCCTCTTGGAAATCGCTCAAGGGGATGACCACAGGAAAAGAGGCTCAACAAACGGTGAACTTTTGTGCTGCTTCTTAGTCTTCAGTGCTTCATCCTTAACATTTCACTGGCAGAGGGTAACTAGCACATTGTTTCCAGAGGCTCCTGCCTCATGTTCCTACAAACTACTTAACTTCTTTTACCTAATGTGTCTACTTAATGATCCAACCTACTACTACCTAATGCTCCTTCCTAAAGTTCCTCTGTACTTCTGCCTAATGTTCCTACTTGCTACATTATCTATTGTTCCTACCATTTTGTCAAAAGGCAGAGCACATGCATAGTGTTCACCACAGGAAAATCTTGAGTTATGAGGAATGAGTTGTGTGAGTTGTGATGTCAGGTGGTATGTAAGACAAGGAGAGATTGTATGTTTGTCTACAGAATGCTAGCAGTCCACATGTGAGTGAGGCTGAGAGAAGAGACAACTACTTGGGTCAGAGGAGTGCAGCTTGGCAACCAATTAAGTGCTGGCTTACTACACAACCATCACTATCTCTCTCAATTCCCAGGCAGGTTTTACTTGTAGTATACCTCCCTGGTCAGTGGCTGCCTACCAACCACTGCCTGCAAGTTTTGGGGGAGGAAATATAAAAAAGGCACAAATAAAAAATATTTGGGAGCCTGGCAAGAAAGATAGATGCTGTACAATATTTTGCTCACCACATTTACATGGAGTAAACATTTAAGACAGAAAGTTGAATGGACAGATGGCTTAAAATAGTTCTAGATAGACCCAAGATAAAGAATTATGTAATGTTTGTAGCAGTAGAAAATGACAGTCTCTTGAAATATTGAAGAGACTTAGTGAGTACTATGTGCTAGTCCTGCCCTGGGTAAAACTTTGTTGTAGGTGGTTATTTCTGTAATTGCGTACAGTAGTTGTTTATTACAGGGAGGAAGTTCTGTTCTTGTAAAGCCCCCATCTCTTGACATGTATAATTACACATTTGTGACTATCTATTATGGGTGAAGTTTTACACTCTAGGCGCCCCATCTCTTTACTTCCTGTACCTCCAGGAAGACTTAAATTTTTATAAGCAGCTGCCAGCATTCACTGTTTTCTTGCTTAGATCAATCCAACCAACCACCACCCTTACACTGAACTGGCATTTCTTTACATCTCTGTTGACTAACCTCTCCCTCAGTTTCTCTCTGTGGCATAGGTAACTCACTCACTGTACCTCACAAGAAATTGGGAACATCATCATCCGTCAATGACTTAAAATCTTTATTAACTTTTATTGGCAGGCATGGTTTGGAAATTTAGTCACAGAGTGATCAGAAAATAGATAAAATGAAAAACAATTACCTTATTGAAATGATAGATTAGAGTTCAAAAGTAACTTCGAAATTAAAGAAAGTTGTATTATTACCCTTGTGATGGTCTGTTCTCCCTGCTAAGTGATCTTTGAGGATCCTGGAGAGGATAAGAATGATATGCTTGGCAGTTGCTGATAACAGATGAAGTTGTGATAATGAGGTCTCTTTCTTTCAGTTGAGTTCCTTTTCATGTACTCTTGTTTCATAGCCAAGCACAGTTTGGTTGGTAAACAGATTAAACATATTTAGAAATATTACACACTTCACACTGAAGTTCAGATTAAGGGAGATTGGCTGCCAAGTGTGGGGAGGATGTGGAGGGATTTTTTATATTTATACTGAAACTGTAATCTCATTTTATGTATGCACTTATTTAACATGCAGACACAGCATTAACTAGATAAATAGATAACAGTTTGTTGGTTTCGGTAACCAATTGGCTGAAAATACACAATTGAGGTATTACGGATATTACAGAACTGGGATGCCATGATGGTTACTAGTTAACTAATCATGCAAGAGCTTAAGATTGAGGTGAACTGGATATTTCCACACTTTGTATAAGGACATGGGTGAAGTACATAAAGATAGACAGGGAGGCAGATATAATATAGGGATGTTTAAGGTGTAAATAGTATGGTTTATACATAATGAACTTGACAGGGAGGCAGATATAATACAGGGATGTTTAAGGAGCATATATTATGGTTTATACATAATGAACTTGATTGAACATTATGTGATGAATAGCTACAGTAATACAGTAGCTGACATACTACATAGCCTAGCAGAAAACAGAGCTGTACACATGTATACACTTAATCTTAGATTGTTTATGAAGTTCACAGTGGTAGGTATAGGACTGTTCTTATATCTGTATGTATGAACTCTGATTGGAACAAGTTGATTGTGATGACGAATGGTGGACCATGGTGGAGGGGTGATGGGGGAAGGAGGTATCAGTGATGGGGGTATGTCAGTAGTTTATTGCTAAACTGCCATGTGAGCTGCTGGTGTTGATCGAAGAGGGTGGATATTGCTGAATAGCATGAATATATGTAGAAATATTACACCTTTCACACTTCATGTAATTGTGAGGAAATTGAGTGGCTGGCAAGTATGGAAGGGATATTAGATATGTTTTTTCTTTAGAAATATTCTAGGTCTTAACATATTACATATCATCTGTACCAAAGACATCCATTATGTAAGGATTATATAGAGGAAATTAGGTGTAATAGTTACATAATGCCTTAAGAGCAAGTTCACTAAGGATGCCTCCCTTTCTCTCTTACATAATCCAACACTAAAGTCGCTTATTTCTTCTCATTTCTCATGTTATTCTTCTCTACTTTCATAAAGTGGTCCTACTAATAACTAAGGTTATCTAACAGCCTACACATGTTCCATGGGTTCACCATGTATACACAACCTTCAGGTGGAAGCTGTGCACTTATAATGGTGGTTGTAGGGATACTAAGAGGAGCTGAATTTTTTCACACACCTTAAGAATGGAATAGATATATGTGGATTATGAATAGTATTGACAAGTCAGTTTGATGTTTAAACAGGGCATTTGTTGATGTAAGATGCTGTTTAAGGGTCAAGGTAGTGTCTTGCTGCTTCCTTCACCATCCTGACTATTCCTTCATTATTATCGGCGTACATTTGCTCTGGGTCACTGATGAATCTTGGAGAGATGTAGATCAGCAGCACCACTGTACACTTTCTTCCCACCTTGATTTTATCCATTACTTACCTCTCTGGCAGATTAGGTTGGACTTTAGCACAAATGTGAGATTAGTCCTCACCACCCCCATGATTTTGCAGTTGCTAAACTAGACGTAGTATTTGAATACTAGTTCCTTGTTGTTTACCACTATTCTGTCTGTGTTGTTAAATGGATCTTTCAGTCTACATTATGTCTGCTAGTTAGTTCATGAGATTTTCCTTCCTCTTGCCTGATCCAATACCTTTCTTTTTCCCCTTTAGGCAGGTTTTTCAGCTCCCTCCTCTCTTCTTATACTCTGTCACTCTAGTCATACACTCCTTTGAATGTTTCCCTTCTGACAAAGTTTGTATGACAGTCTCAACACCTGTTTACTTTACATATCCATGTCAGACATTTTCTTTAGAGGCCTTTTCCCATTGTTTTGCCAGTATGATCCCACTAGCTTGATTTTCTTTAGTTCTTGACTTACAAATGTCATTTCTGTTTTGTCAGGTATACTTATGACTTGGTCCTTTTCCCTAGCTTTTCTTTTCTCTGTGTATAGAACATGTATTTCTTGCAGCCCTAAGATCATTACAGACTTTTGCTAACAACCTTCTGATGTACATTTTCCATAGATTGTATGATGGCCAGGCTTTTATTATTTCACAGCTGTCTTGAACTGCCAGTAACTTCTCAAGTCTTTCATCCACTGCACCACATCCTTCAACTATCATCCTGTCTGTGACTGTAAACACAGTCTCTTCACTAATCCTTTCCAGTACTCATTTCTGCCTATCTGCCTCAAAATCCTCATTAGGTGTTACTGGGCTTTAACTGCATGAGATTACACCACAAGTAAGAGTTACCTTTAGCAAGGCTGTATTATTGAGAATACAGTCTTCTTGTTAAAGACCTGCTGTCTCCGAAGGAGTCTACACTTCTTTGCTTCTGGAAGAAGCACAGCCTTGGGATGAAGGAACCTTTAGAAAGGTACGGGTAACACCAGATCTCGTTCAAAGATTTTGGTCCTTTTTTTTTTTTTTTTTTTTTTTTTTTTTTTTTTTTTTTTTAAGAGAGGTAGCACCAGGAACAGACAAATAAAGGCTACATCCACTAACATCCTTTCTCTAGCTGTCATTTGTAATGCACAGAAACCACAGCTCCCTATCCACACCCAGGCCCCACAGATCTTTCCGTGGTTTACCCCGGTCCATTGACAGCACGTTGACCCTCCAGTATACTGCATCATTTCATTTCACTCTATCCCCTGCATGCCTTTCACCCTCCTGCATGTTCAGGCCCCAATCACTCAAATTCTTTTTTAACTCCATCCTTACATCTCCAGTTTAGTCTCCCTGTTCTCCTTATTCCTTCTACTTCTGACACATATATCCTCTGTGTCTTTGGTCTCCCTGTTCTTGTTCCCTGCACTTATGACACATATATCCTCTGTGTCAACCTTTCCTCTCGTATTCTATTCATATGTCGAAACCATTTTAGCACACCCTCTTCTGCTCTCTCCAACCTCTCTCTTTTTATTACCACCTATCTCTCTCACTCTTTCATTACATATTTGATCAACCACCTCACACCACATGTTGTCTTCAGACATTTCATTTCCAACTCTGCACAGCCTTATCTGTAACCCATGCCTCGCATCCATGTAATATTATTGGGGCTGCTGTGCCTTCAGACATACTGATTTTTGCCTCCGAGATGACATTCTCTCTTTCCACACATTCTTCAGCTCTCCCAGAACCTTCACCCCCTCACCCACTCTATGAGTCACATCTGTTTCCATGTTCCATTCACTGCCATGTCCATTCCCAGGTATCTAAAACAATTCACTTCCTCCAATTTTTCTCCATTCAGACTCAAACCCCAACTAACCTGTCCCTCAACCCTGCTAAGCCTAGTAACCTTGCTTTTATTCACATTTATTGTCAACTTCCTCCTTTTACAGGCTCTTCCAAACTCAGTCATCAACTTCTGCAGTTTCACTTTAATCCATCACCAGTGGTGTATCATCAGCAAACGACAACTGACTCACTTCTCAGGCCCTCTTATACCCCACAGACTGCATGTTTGCCCTTCTCTCCAAGACCTATTTACCTCCCCTCACCACCCTATCCATAAACAAATTAAACAATACTGCTGGAGACCAACCTTCATTTGGGACCCTTCACTCTCTTCTCTTCCTATATGTACACATGCCTTACATGCTTCATAAAAACATCTCACTGCTTCTAGCAGCTTTCCTCTCTTTACCATATATTCTTAAAACTTTCCACAATGCATCTCAATCAACCATATATTCTTAAAACTTTCCACAATGCATCTCAATCAACCATCATATGCTTTCTCCAGATCCATAAATGCCACTTACAAATCCATATGTTTTTCTAAGTATTTCTCACACACCCTCTGCCACTTCTGAAGCCACACTGCTCCTCCCTAATCTTATGCTCTGTACATGCCTTCACTCTCTCAATCACTACCTTCCATACAGCTTACCAGGTACTCTCAATAGTCGTATACCTCTGTAGTTTGAATTCTCACCTTTATCCCCCTTGCCTTATACAGTGGCATTATATATGCATTCCACTAATCCTCAGACACCTCGCCATGATCCATAAATACATTGAAAATCCTTATTAACCATTCAACAACACAGCTAACCCCTTTCTTAATAGATTCATCTGCAATGCCATCCACTCCAGCTTCCTTGCCACATTTCATCTTTCATGAGGCTTTGACCACCCCATCTGTCATCATCAAACCACTCTCCCTGACTCTTTCACTTTGCTTGGATACTACCCCAACCCAAACACCTTACATCTGCCGCCTTATCATTAGACACATTTAACAGTCCTCTAAGGTACTCACTCCATCTCCTCACCTCATCACTACCTGTTACCACTCTCCTTTTTGCCCCCCTTCACCGATTCCCCCCCCCCCAAAAAAAAAAAAAAAAAATTATCCTTCCTCTTGGCCTCCTGCCACTTTTTCTTATACATCCCCAGTCATTTGTGCTCTTTCCCTTTAAATATTACCAAATACCTCTCTTTTTTCTTTCACTCACAACTTTCTTTATCTCACCACTTACGACCCTCTCTGATTTTGCCTGCGTCCTGCCTTTCACATGCCTCATGCATCTCTCACACATGCCAGCATTGCTCTCCAAAATACCTCCCATTCCTCACCCACTCCTCTTGTTTTATTTACTCTCACTTTTTGCCATTCTGCACTCACTTTCTACTGGTATTTCTTCACACAAGCCTCATTTCCAAGCTTGCTCACTCTAACCACTCTCCTTTCACAGACATTGTTTTGTTTTCCAAAAACCTTCTACAGTCTTCACTCTCGCAAGATAGTGATCAAACATCCCACCAGCTGCCCCTCTCAGCATATTTACATCCAAAAGTCTGTCGTTTACACACCTATCATCTATTGTGTAATCTAGTAGTGCCTGCTGACTGTCTCTCCTACTCGCATATATATACTTGTGTATGCCTCTCTTTTTAAATCAGGTATTCCTATTTACCAGTGCTTTTTCCAGCACACAGCTGCACAAGCTTTTCACCATTTCCATTTGTGATACTGAATACCTTTTGCCCCCAATTTATGCCTTATACCCTCTACTACCACATTAGTTACCTTCACAATCAAATCACCCATCACTAATACCTGGTCTTTTATAGTAAAACTGCTGACACACTTGCTCAGCTTCTTCCAAAACATTTGCCTCTCATGATGTTTCTTCTCATAGCCCAGTGCATGAGCACTATTAACATAATCGCCCATCTCTTGCTATCTACTTTCATTTTTACCCATGTCAGTCTTTCATTACACTTTTTCACACACACCCACAACATAGTACTACTCCTTCTTAAGCTCTTGTCCTCTCACCTGCCCCATACTTTACTCATAGGACATTTCCAAACCATTCTTGGCTTGTACCCTTTAGCTTTGTTTCACTCAAAATCAGAACATCCAGGTTTCTTTCCTTAAACATACTACCCATCTCTCCTCTTTTCTCATTTTAGTTACATCCTCACATATTTAGACACCCCGTCCTGAGCTTTAGAGGATGATGAGCGCTCCCTGCTTGGCTTCTTCTTCTGTTCCATTTTTTAGAAATTGAAATACAGGAAGGGGGGTTTCCAGCCTCCCGATCCTGCCCCCTTTAGTCACCTTGTACATTTCCAGCTGTGTGGTTTTCTTCATATATCATCCTGTCTCTTACTATTTATATAACCTCTATGACAGTCCTCTCCAATACTCTTCTCTGCCAGTCTGCTTCAAGATCCTCTTTAATTTTTTTTGTCAGTGTGATTTTCTTCAGTTCTAGACTCATTTCCTCTCTCTCTCTCTCTCTCTCTCTCTCTCTCTCTCTCTCTCTCTCTCTCTCTCTCTCTCTCTTTT
>JAYMFT010317770.1:0-10039 GCA_038088735.1 Panulirus argus | reverse complement strand
CGCTCTCTCTCTCTCTCTCTCTCTCTCTCTCTCTCTCTCTCTCTCTCTCTCTCTCTCTCTCTCTCTCTCCTATAGTATGCCGTTTTGATACTCACTTGCACCTCGACAGTGTTCTTAGAACTCCTCTGAAGAACGGCTTTAAAACCTTAAAACGTCCTTCAACTCCTTTGAGCAACGTTTTTAGAACTTTCTTAGAATGGCAGGTCTTAGGATCCCCTTGATTAATGTTATTACTGCTCCCTTCGTTAGATAAAGTTCGTTTGAAAAACTGCCTAAGAACTCCTGGATGTGCTGTCATAACGTCAGCAACGCCTAGATACCCTATATTACCAGGCGGAGTACCCCAGGGCAGCGCCCTATCACCAACACCATTCATAACTTACGCAGGTGACATTTCCACGCCAGTTGGTGCCTTGAGCATAGACGTCTTTCATGCAAAGAAAAATTCGAAAGGGTCTCAAAACAAACAAATTTACTCTTAGTGGCGCTATGAAGAAAACCCAACGAAGGACTCAAGGTAGCGTGCCAGAAGAATTTCAGAATCTAGCGTTGCACATTAAGATCAAGAAGGATTACCAAGAGATTCTCTGAAGTTAAAAGCGGCCCTGACCAGTCTGCACAGATCCTGGAGCCTCATGGGGAACCAAGAATTACACTGAGTCGAAGCCATGATAATACCTATCTTAACCTACTCTCGTATTCCAACGTTGCTCGCCTCCATATTGCGCACGCTGAAGGTACAGAGGTTACATAATAAGGCTCTACGATTTATCACATGAGAAATACCCCAACACTGAAAGCACTGCAGATCAGCCGAACGGCGAAATATTAAACCAGTAGGTTCATACCTAAGAAAAGCAGCCCAGAAAGTATGGCAGAGACTCGAAGACAATGGTGACAGAACACCCTTGGTTCCCTCGAAGCCTCAAAGCACTCTCTCCAGTCATGCATCGATGTACACAGTGAATGATGTTTACCAAAGCTTAGTGAATCTCCTTCAAAAAACAAAGATTACAACACTAATACATACGCACCACACACCCCCAATCCGCCGGGGGTATATAAAAAAATAGGCACCAGAAATACGCTTCCAGATAATCCTCCATATGCATAAAAAAAGATAACACCAGCACACACTTTAGCATGCTCTTCCATTTCAGACTATTCCTTCCCCAGTTCCTCCTCTTCTTCCTCTCCTCTAATCACCTGATTTGAAAGAAGTGGCAGGTAGAGTGTGACGGGAAGGAGGCAGGGTGTGACGGGAGACGGGTAGAGTGTGACAATAAGGAGGCAGATTGTGACAGGAAAGGATAGATAGAGTGTGACGAGAGGCAAGTAGAGTGTGATGGGAAGCAGGCACAGTGTAACGGGGTGAAAGCAGGTGGAGTGTGACGGGACTTGGGCAGTGTTGGGAGTTGCTTCAGTTGCCGTAGCTGGAAGTGGTGGTGGTGGTGGTGGTGTAAGGGAAGGAGGGAGGGAGGGAGGGGCGGCCTGGGCTGGAGGGGTGCCAAGCATGATGAAGTCTGGGCCCCCCACACCCTCCTTCATTATGGCATCCCCAACTTGACGCTGCTTCACTCCCCCACCTCTCATCTAACTGTGCAGCTCTTCTCACACTCTAGCACCTTCCCTTTTATTGTACCACCTTCCCTGCCTCACTCTCACCTCTCTTTTCACTCCTCACCCATACAACTCTCGTTTTACCCCGTCGCCGTACCTCTCACCCTGGCATCCCTCTCTCTCTCTCTCTCTCTCTCTCTCTCATTGTGGTACCTCTGCTGTTACCTTAGTGTTTCTCCTTATCCACACACCTTGGGTCTCACTCCGGCTCTCCCGCCCTCACGCTCCCTACCTCTTGGACTCCCTAACTCTGTCTTACATGACACGTCCTCACCGTACTACTGTTAATTTCACAAATTTCTATTTATTTTCTTCAAGCTGATGACGAAGGCGGTGCAGGAGGAGCTGTTCCTGTCATTATATATTTGTACTGTACCGGGAGGGAGTATTACATTGGTGGGGTTCCATCTCTTGGTCAGGGGTCCAGTGGGATGCCTTGTGTACATCAGTCTTCCTTGGTTCACCATCTTGCCTCTCTCACATCCCCCCTCCCTCCCCGACACACACACCCCTCTCAGGGAAAGGATAATAGAGGAACAGCAAGGCCGAGGTCAGTCTTGGAGGGTAGTTCTCAAGGTCATAGAGGTTATCACGGCCAGGTCGTGCGGCCGTAGTAGGTCAAGAACAGAACCTGGGGTGATTGATATCATAACAGTAGTTGCATTACATAAGGGACTTTCTCTCTCTCTCTCTCTCTCTCTCTCTCTCTCTCTCTCTCTCTCTCTCTCTCTCTTACACCAGGACTGGACTCCAGGCACCTCATCTTCCTCACCAGGACTCCAACCTGCAGGCCATCCTGTCTGGGACGGTCGTGACTTGCTATCCATTTTGGTGACGCACATCCTTACGTTCCATCCATCATGGGTGGATCAACGACGTCGTTTCTGATGCACTCGTAAGAGGCAGGATTTCGCGCCCTGCCGTCGCAACCCCTCAGGCGCTGCTCAATGCCGACGGGTGACGGCGACACATTCACCCGCTACCCACCTGCCTTATTCGACAAACCCGCGCCAACAGGGACCAAAAACAACGCTCTCTCTGTTGGTTGCTACAGCAAAGGGCACCCATCCACCTTCAGGAGAGAGCGAGATCCTGTGATATAGCTACGCGCCAGGACGGACGCACTTCCTCAGTAGATCTTGCTGGATTCCCTGAAACTTCAGGCGGTGAAAGGTAATGGCAAAAAACGAAGTGGAACATCTGGATACTTGTAGTCCTGAAGAATGAAAAGTTTCACTCTTTTTTTCCCGACAGTTGTCCTCGGGACTTCTGGTGACGTCTCTCAAGATTCCCTCGTTGGAGTTTTGAGATACTGCTAAGGTGTCGCTTTTGTTGTCGTTGAGGTTTATATTACTTCCTTTCAGGATCAAATGATAAATTGGCAGTGCTGAAATCTCCGTTTAACAGATTTGCAAAAAATCAAGTGATTCGGTTTCGAGAAAATGAGGCGTAGTCTCGCCCCTCCACCCGTGCCCCGGTTGCCTTCCTCCGGAGAATATATTTTCAACGCATCAATAAACCCTGGGGGGTAAAAAACATTAACTTAGGTATAAAGTTATCCTCCGAGAAATGAGTCGATTCCAGTGATACCCCGGAGCAGTGAGCATGATAATTCATCTGTAAGCAAACCTTAGGACAGATGTAAACAGAAGACAGACATAGTGTGTTCGGAGCGTCATAGGATTACATAAATCCGGAACATTTTTATATAGATGACAAACTTATGTTTAGTGTTCATTATATTTCCTCATTGTGTTAACTAATCTGCGGAATTTCACGCCTGTAAGAATACACGTCCAATGTTTATCAAAGTCTGGACCTAGATTTTGTGTGTATATGAAAAACGTATCATCGTGCAGAAGACAAAAAAGTCCGCGGGAGAACACAAAACGCGGTATACATTACGGTAGGCGTTTCGCGATCTTTGTGGAGGTGAGTAGTTGCCACGCTGGTGTTCTACACGAGTGAGAATGAGGGAGCGAGGGAGTGTGGTGGGTTATTAAGGGCGCCGAGTAAAGGAGCCCGAGACCTATTGTTGGTCATGATTAATGACGATTCGCCCGACATAGCAAATGGATGAGATCGCTGGTAGCGTTTTCTTAGCCCGCGTTAGAGGCGAATCAATTTGCTGGTCGCCATTGTGCCTACGTGCGTGAATAGGGCTCCGAGGTGCTGTTAAGGGCCACATCAACGTCTCCAACCCCCATCCCCCTTTACCCTTGGTGAAGTTTACGTTGTACACAGCGAGAGAGAGAGAGAGAGAGAAAGAGAGAGAGAGAGTGCCCGATGACATGGCTTAGCGGAACACATCGCTCGCGTTGCGTGTCTCTATGTGTTGGTATCTGGCCATTGAGGACTCTTAAGTATATATAACTGACGATTGTTTAGTACCTATTGAGGCCTATTTTGACGAGTTGCCTGGCGACACGTGTAGTGGTACAAAAAGGCTGGTGAGAGCTTGGGAATATTAAGTTAAAAAAAGACACCATAGTCGGTATCAGTATTGCTAACTAGCACACATTTGTTCAGGTGGGTAAGGGCATCCAAGTAAACAGGAAGAACTTGCGGTTATGATTATCCGAGTGAAGGGTTGAGTATAAGTGAGGCCTTCAGGAAGGAGGGTGCGTTTGGGGAATAAACACGAAGCGAAAATATATTTCATAACAAGAGGAATCGTATTGCTGATACCTACATAAGAAAGGAGACTGTTGCTCGGGGGAACTATCGTAATAACTGAATAGCAAATTAGAGGACCAGAAATGTTTTTAGGTAACATCATATAATAAAACTATAAAACATATTAATTTGAAGTTAAGTATTTATAAACTTCAGTTACATATTGTATTAATCGACCGAATTACTTGGAAGTATTGGTGTTCACATTTTCACTCCCCTTAACAGACAATATCATATTCGTAAAATATTTCCTGATGTAAGAGATGACACCATACTGGATGGCTCTCAGTGACACATAACCCCATTCACTGTGCGTCCATTACGTATGAATTTCTCAACACTTGAGTCTGTAATTGATAACATGAATGAGCATAAACGATGAGCGGGCAAACACATGGTGAAAAGCGAGCGTCGTCACAATTATCCAGAGATAATACAATGTCTACACACTGAGAGGCCAGTTTATAGTGCGTCAACATTAGAGGATTTTCTGTTTGTCACTTTGATGGAGGTATGATAATCTTTCATTATGGAATCGCAGGGGAAAAATTTAAGGCCGCGTAAATATCTTTTTTTCTAATATTACTTAAGAATGAGTTAAGACTATAAGGAAATACTCGTATATTGACAGTATGGGCTTGGAATATAATGGTGTTAATGATCTCGAGATTAGAATCATTTGTAGGCTCTTTGTTTTCAGTTATTTGTTAATATAAAAGGTTGTTTTCCATTACATAATGGCAGAATGTTTTTAAAATATTTCTTTATTAGACTGTAGAATTCCTTTGTTAAAACGGTTGTGCGAGGGAGTTCTCTACTAGTCTTATTTTTCCATTATTGTTGGTAAACTCTATCCATCTATATTGGCTTATTCATGAATATATATATATATATATATATATATATATATATATGCTGGACTATCAAGTATCCAGTTGATTGACGAATCCGTAGGTGAGGATGAACAGCTGGATTGTCTGTGGAGCGAATACTGTAAGCAGGACTCGAACCCATGCGCTCGACCCTGGGCCGTCAGTAAATGTATTGCGGTAAGCAAATGCTAACTGCTGCACCAGGGAGTTCCGAGTGAATGAATTCAAATACTAGATTGTAGTCTAGATAATTTGTACATCTTACTGCATGATTTATAAATCATGCTGTAATCTTCATAATCTATTTATCATATTGTAATCTAAATAATCTATATATCATACCGTAATTTAGGTGATTTACATATCATCCTATAATCTACATAATTTCCTGTTGTCAACTCTGGCAACTCTGTCATAGCAGTGGATTCCTGTTTCCAGATCAATGGATCTCAGGAAACGATTCATTTTCTCTACGGCATCCAAACACTTTCTCAAATTTCTCTTTGCGCTTGATGCTCGTTCTCCCAGCTCCAAAACTGCTTTCGCAAATTGACAGGCGAGGCATTAATGTGCAAAGGGGGAAAAACTATCTGCAAACCTGCATTCAAATAAAAACGAACAGGGAAGGCGTGAATCAGGAGATGCGACTTTAAAAACAGCGCTTCCTACAATATCTGGGAGATGGTGCACGGTGGCGGCGCCTCCTTTCCTGCGTCAGCGCTTTCTTGATGCCTTCAGGCAGCAAGACTTTTATGGGAGGGAGACAACGATCTTCCGTCTCTCTCTCTCTCTCTTCCATCCAGTCAGAGGTGTTTGTCGAGACTGAGTCAGTTCCTATTTTCTTATCTTCTTGTAATTGACAATAATTTTTTTTCTCTCGTTACTTTTGTTTCATTACACCATTCACTACTTCGTGTTTGCTTTCTTATTCACACACACACACACACACACACACACACACACACACACACCTAAGGATATGCGAGGAACTGAACGACAAATTCGAGTGTTTTCACAGTGGAAGACACAATAGTCCCAAGAATATTGAGATGGGATGGAGAGGAGGTATTGGAAAGCACTGAAATATCTAAAGAAGACATGCAGAATATCAATAGTACACAATAGTCATGATTCTAATGATATTTTCCATATGTTCTGAAGATGTGTGTGGACACACTTGACAAACAATTTCAAATGTTGATCGAGATGTCGCTGGCTAAAGGTATAATGACAAGAGAGTGGAAGAGAGCAAACGTCATCCCATCTATGAAAAAAAAAAAAGATGGGAGAAGGCTCTCAGTTGCAGACTGGTCTCCTAGACGAGCGTGATCTGTAAGATAATAAGAAAGATAATAAAAAAAGCAAATGGATGACTTCTTGTAGATGAGAAAGTAGCTGAGAGAAGTTAAGGAAGGAATCATGGTTTCAGCGAAAGCAGGTCATGCATAAGATAACCCACGAGAAAGTAAGATCTAGTTTTAGACTTTAAGGAAAAGCCGGGTGGGTTTTCCTTATCTGGACTACCAGAAAGCGTTTGACACTGTGCCACATAGGAAGATGGCAAAGAGGCTGGATCTCCAGGCTTTAATAAGAGGGAGTCTCCTTCGATGGATAGAAGATTGTATTAGAGAGAGGGAGTAAAGGACGCATATCAGGGGTGCCTTCTCGAAAAGGGTTGGGGGTTCTCTATGGCATGCCGCAGGGTTATTTTCTGGAACCACTCTATTCTTTATCCATGTAAATGACTTGACAGAAGAGTTGGCCTCGTTCCTGAACGATATTGCTGATGATGCCAGGATCACGAGGGAAATAAAAAGAGCGAAGGTCCCAAACTTGTATGGCGACCTAGACAAACTCCAATGTTTGTTTGATACACGGTTGATGAAATTCATCCCTAGTGACTGTAAAGAAAGAGGCATGGATTCAGTAAAAGATATGAATGTGCTGGAGGAGTCTGTGTCTGAGAAGGACTTGGGACTAGATATTGCCCCTAACCTATCGCCAGAGTCCCACATCAGGAGAACAGTACAGGAGACAAACAGTCTAGTGGTAGAGTTCTAACTGCATTGAGGTATATGTTTGATTAAATATTCAGCAAACTATGCACATTCTATACTAGTCCAAACCTAGACTATGCTTCTCAGGTTTGGTCACCGCACTTGAAGAAGCACAGAGAACTAACAGAAAAGATCTAGAGGAAGACAACAAAGATCGTACGGAATTAAGAGAGTTGTGTCGCAGGGAAAAGCTAGAGGCTTTAAATCTACACAGTATGGAACAAAGAAGAATAAGTGTTGACCTGATCACAACCTTTAAGTATCTGAATCAGCTTAATATGTTTACACAGTGAACAGTTCTTCGAAAGATGCTGGGATAGAAAATTCAGAGGACATAACATAAAGCAAATAAAGAAGTACTTCTCTTTGTGTGAGCAGATGATTAATAAAAAAGCTTAGAAAACAAGTGACAAGAACATGAAATTAAGCAAGACACATGCTAGAAAAAATGTAAGGAAATACTTTTTTGATACAAAGATTATGAGGCAAAAATGTGGACAGCATACAGGATTTTGAAAAGCATGATAGAGAAAATTCAAGAAATGAGGTCCCACGAGTGTAGAACTCCTTCCCTGTACAGTCCAAGTAGATGCTTTAACACACACACACACACACACACACACATATATTAAGAAAAACACGTTCATGTTTTCATGGTGGATGTACCTCAAAACAACGTTTATGAAGAGAAAATTGCCAGAGTGTGCCTTAAGTGGATGCAGGCAGGTAGGGAGAGTGGAAAAACTGCGGGTCAAGGAGTCTGCCAGTGAGGAAATGAAAACATCAAAGAAAAGAGGTAGACGTTGATGGAGGGACCCAGTTAATGATGGTCCACCACAAAGTAGAGAGAGAGAGAGAGAGAGAGAATGGTCGGGACCGGTGGGGAAGGGAATTCTGCTGAACGCTTTGAATCTACTCGGTTATCTCCGCGTATCTAATGCTGAAAAGCCGGAAGGAGCATGGATAGAATGCGAATGAGGTGACGGTCCCCGACCGGTAGACCAGAAGGCTCGTAAGGATAGAAGAGGGATTCCTGTGGGGTAGGAATGCTTGGTAGGTAATCATCTGTTTCTGATCTATGGCATAAGGAAAGGTATGCTAGATACTCGGTTGGAAAAGGTAAACGGGCAATCAAACAGGAGACCAAATGAAGGAAAGGTATCAACAAGCCATCAATACATGGGGTTCGTTTTGACCAACATGAACCCACGGGGAAGTTATCATTACCATTTGATATTCTGTTTGTACACTGCAGACAATACCGTGGAAATGTGTGTCTATGTAAATGGCGGTAATAGAATTGGATGTGAAATTTAAAAGGTCTTGAATCCATCGGAGTCATGGAGGAGAATAAGTAACAAGGGAGAATATCATTACAAGTTCTTGTTCTCTGTTCCCACACTGCGCCTGGTACATTTATATATGTGTTCGTATCTTTGTGCCCATGAAAGATACGCTTATTTCTAAGAGGATTCCAAGTACTTAATCATCTGCAGTATATGTGACAAAATATCATTGTTCGTTGTCACACATTCTATAGAAAAGACAAGAATGTATTAATGGTTATTATATGACACTGGGTTGTCATTACTCCATCCCTACATTGACTGCAGATTTTTCTCGCTTGGTTCTGTAGTTCAAACACCGACGTCTCTGTTTACCGAGTGTATAGTCAGTCTAGGATGTTACTCTCTGATATGTGGAATTTTTCTGGGGCCGTTATAAAGATAGGAGATCCACATAATATACAAGGCCTTACAGAAATACATCAAAGCTCTCTTTCTATGTACAAATACATAATTATATATCTACATACTCATCCTCATGATACAAGAGGTCATGGATGGCGATGTATATTATTCACATCGGATACTCGTGAGGTGATGAATAATGTCTCAAGCATGAAGCACATGCAAGGCGATCTTCGGCATCAAAGGGATAGTGTTGGGAGGTATTTGGCAACGACATGGTAGCCTTGCACTCTCTGGCGTCCTTCAGCAGTTGATGTTGTGCCTTGATATAGGCGCCTTTTGCAAGATACCTAGTATTCAGAGGAAAATGGTGACGGACATTGAAAATCTTAAAGAATTTTTGACCCTTAATAAGCCTCTGTGTATTCCTTAATTCTAGTTCAACTGCTAGCAATGATTCCAGAGGTAAAATAGTAACCTTAAATAGGAAACACACAAGGCGAAAATGCTTTGCCTAGACATGCGTCAGGATACTTAAATCTATTTGATGCTAATATTGCATCACCAGATGAAGAGCTTAATGCTGTCACTGGTTAGTTTGATTCATTAATATTTCAATTAGATCAGGGTCCCCATATGCTAATGAAAAATCAATAATTCACCTAAATTGGAATGCAAGAAAGGAACACCCTGCGTTAGGTGCGTCCTTACTACATCTTGACCTGGGGGGGAATATAAAACCTTCAATCATTTTATCTTGTCTTCATTCATTTGTTGGCAAGAGAGAGAGCCAGCGTTGTCAGCGCTCGCAATATGACTACACTCAGGGCACGTCGCACCACCGAGTGCCACCCCCTACGACACTATGCCAAAAGCTCTGTCATATCCATGACCATCAGCGGCCTGAGTGTACACCTTCAGCATCCTATTTTCATCTCCTCCACATACACATATATCCAATTTATATTCAGCAACGCTATTTCCAAGTTGCTGTGCCAAGTGTCAACAGGAAACAAATTTGCATATAGATCATAACAGAGTTTCATATATTCAACCAGATATTTCTCAAAAGTATATATATATATATATATATATATATATATATATATATATATATATATAT